>CABEEJ010002651.1:0-11996 GCA_901482245.1 Timema douglasi | reverse complement strand
TATATATATATATATATATATATATATATATATATAATACATATATTCTGGCTAAAATTTCATCCGGGTTCACTTGCAGTGGTTTTTTCAAGGAAGTGGTTTTCTTTTATCTTTCAATTCTCTTTCTCCTAAATATAGCTATCTCCAACTCATTTCCCATTAAATAAAGCCATTACCTACTCCGGTGGCCGCGTGGTCTAACCCGCTACTCTCATTGTAGACTAGACTGCTTATGAAGGGGGTATTAATGTTGCATTCATGGTTAGGTCTACTAAGAGTTTTTTTAGCAAATGGTTTTCCACTCTCCCTCCACTTAAATCCGGGTACAATTCCTATAGTTATAACCTTACAAATCCCTAAAACTATTATTGTAATCAACGAGTGGTAAGACGCGATAATAAAAAAGAAAATAAATGGTACGGAACTCCGCACGGACTTTCTCGCTCTAATGTTTAAAAAGGTAGATATTTACCCAGACCTCGTAATATATGTGGAACGAAATAATATAAACTAGCAAACCCAAGCATAAATTGCACTATACTTATGTAAAACTTTTTTTTAGTCCTGGTTTTAAATTTTATAATTTTGTTTTTAAACAATTAATGTCCTCATTTGTATGTTTGGACCGATAAAAAGATCAATATTGGGTCCAAAAGGGTCAACACTTCGTATTAAAATTTCAACTTCCATTTAAAATTTTCGATATTTTATTAGGTGTTGCAAATCTTCATGCCATCGCATTGCTATTAAATTCCTCATTTATAAATTTTGACCAATAAAAAATATAAATATTGACTATTGAGTCTAAAATGGATAAAATGTACAAACATTTCTCCTAGGAGGTTTAAAAAAACCTAAACTTTTTGCGAGGCTTACTTAGCTGTAATTACTCTATGGAACTGGAGAATTATTGCGTTAAAACTTAAGTAGTATCTATTTACAACTAAAGCTCACAAAATGGTATTAATATATTTGCCAATATTTCAGACTGTTGGTCTTATAAAAATATATTTCATATAAAAAAGCTTTTATTTTAATTTTAAATAGTACTAAAATTTTGCAATGAAAAGTTATTTAGTATCTCAAATAGTTGCAGAAATACGGAAGTTTTTGCTTCTGTAAAGTACCCTAAAAGTCATTTTCATGGAAAATGAAAATAGCCAGTTAATTTATAATCTTAATCAACGCTTGGATATGAATTTTAATCAAAATCGTTATAGACTATTGTGGGAAAAACATTTTTTTTTCTCTTTTCGCCCTTTATTACATTATTTTTAATTTTAAGTTTAAACAGATAGGCTACACAGACAGACGGCATTGCAAAGACCACATTTTGGGGTTCAGGGGGTCATGAGACGTCGATATCCATCAACATTTCAGGTTATATTTTTTTAAAGCTCGCAATACTTTACCTTTTTACGTTCGAAAAGTTAAAAAAATATAAATATTTGCGTATAGCTTGAAGGTTATTTGTTTTATAAAATTATGCTTTGAATAAAATATTTGTATTATAGATAGATCTACATATTTGTATTATAAGTAATTTCATATGTCAAATATTTTCGGAGATATGATAAAAAAAATATATAATTTACGCATCAGATCGGAGCCCTTAAAGTCATTTTGCCAAAATATTGAGAGTAACCATTTTGTTTGCAATATTTATACATTTTTAGAAATGAAATTTAATCAAAATCGTTAGAGCCGATTTTGAGAAAATCTACTTTTACTCTTTTTGACTTTCAGTAAACTAACCTTAATTTTAGGGTTATATATCCAAATCCAAAAACCCCTCGTGGCAACCCTATGAAAACCCTAGATACAAAATTTCAGCACGATTGGTAAAATAGTTTAGGCAGTAGTTGGAGGTACAGAAAGACATATGGAAATTAAAAAACAACTTTTTTGGATTCGGGGGGTCATGAAACGTCGATATTCATCAAAATCTCTAGTTTTTTTTACGATCACAATAGTTTCTATACCTGCAATATAGCTAGAAACTAAAAAGTTATTATTCCTCTTGTGTAACCTGTTTGTATGGTGACCTTGGCGTAGTGAAGTGAATAAATTTAATTAATTATTCTTAACATTTCAAGTATTTAAACTCTGATCTTTAGTCATAATTGACAGTCATCAATGCTGCCATATAAACTATGAAATGTTTTTCCAATTTCATTTTCCCCTCCATACTTATCATATAAACGTAATGTAGTTCATTATTCAACCTTGACGTAATTATTATCTAAGATATCTTGTTAATACATTAAAACATACATTCTATTTACTAAAAATTATGACATAAATACTATATAAGATATAAAATAGCTTACCTAGATAAACGCTGTCGGAACAGAAAGATGACGGGGGATAAACCAAATTTCTGGTTTTTTCACCACTAGTGTCCTCAACGTATAGAATCAGTGAACCATTGTCAAGAAGATCAAAGCCTTCATCAATTATTTTAGTAGAACTTAAACCACATGGTTTCCAATCACCAGCAACAATTCCTTTTAAAAATATTTGACTGCTAAAAAATTCTGAAATGGGTTCCAAAGTGACAGAAGAGAGAACCATGGTGTCTTCAGGAATCCACCAAGGATTCGAGGAGTATTCAAGAACACTTGCGTTTGGTTTGGATTCGAGATCCTTCGAATACTGACTAGGCTGTTTCTTGAGATCAACACAATTTTGTAGGGTGATATCAATTTGTTGACTGAGAGGACAACATTTTCTAATGATGTACGATTGAGCTTGCACACCGCTATGATGAACAAAGAATAATATCAATGACAATAATATAAATGCCATTTTAAAATGATAATTAGTTAATTAATCAGTTTAAAGAACACCTTTTTTAAATGGTGAATTTTTTTTATCTTTGAACGTGGGCTATGTTCATAATGAGCTTGAAACTTTCTACCATGCTTTTCTTTAATATTACCAATATAATTATGTTGATAATAAACTTGTTTACTTTTACAAATTTTCACACGGTTTTAAGCCGTACGATAATAAACACAGACAACACTTAAACACATTACCAATAAACTAAAACCACAAATTATTTTACTTATTTGGCTATGAAACCATATTCCTACAATCACATGTTCTATTCCATCAAGCCTAATTTAAATATGAGTTAATTGTGTTTGATTTCCAAGGCTTCACTGTATTTGTTGATTTTATTATACGCACGTGCTCCGGTATAAAGGTGTTAACCTTGTGCTCTCCACGAAAGTACGAGCAGAGTCTCAACGTGAACTGAGGTCTGGGTGGTGGACAACGTCATAACAATCGAGTCTCTCTCCTATCGTGTCCTTCCTTGCCCCTTCCTTCTCTGAACATAATCAGCCACCTCAATCGACATTAGGATTCTTGTTTACCTTACGCTTGATTCATAGTCAAATAATTCAGAAATAACGAATGCGTTAAAACGAGTCCTTAAGAATATAATCAACACTATATTATTTACCAGTTCATAATAGTTTGTGTCAGGTCATGAACGGTGTAGCAGACGATGTAATAAACTACCGTTAATTTAATAGTCAAATTATTTATAAATGTAAACCAATAGTTTCAACCAAAAAGAAGATAATTTCCATTTATTTATTTCATATAACTCCTATTTTTTATTTTATCTTGCACCTTTATATTAAAATTAAATAAAATAACAATTTTAAAAATAATTTATTTGAATTATAAAGTGTCAATATATTTTTTAAATATCTTGTATTATTTTATTTAGAATCGCGTATTGCTACTTGTTCAGGTTATACTCACATGTACTAATTATGCTAATGGTTTAGGAATGAGAAATGTTAAATATTAGAGGAAGTGTACACGCATTTGCATAGAGAGCGAGAGAGTGGAATACCATTTTGGAAAAAAACTCTCTCAGTACACCCAATCTCCCTGTCATCGGCATTTTAGTCTAATACGAGAGTGATGACTTAGATTATGTGGCCACCAAAGCAGGTTTTGATTAATTTAAAGTTTAACAAAACTAGAGGACTTTGCTACCCAAATCTATGATCGACTAGAAAGTAATCAAAAGTTTCGATCATGACTCATTACATTTTTAACAATCATAACGGTTACAGTTTTCATCCCACAAGATTTCGTTTTAATTCTTAATTTTTCGGTCGTGAACCAAGCTTAACACTTCACCACAATAAACTATTCAACGAACGTTTCACTTTGAATCCCGTGGTTTGTAACATTTACCTACAACAGTCTTATCTCCAGTCTCTCACGCTAAAGAGGAAACTATCGGGTTTAAGAGATGTGGCGAAATTCGGCAAGTGACTAGGAGATATTTGTGTTACAACCTCAGCCAAGGTCGAAGAATGATCGTTTTCCCAGGGGATTCCACTAGTCTTTAGAGAGTTGACCGTATATGCTAATGTAACTTTTAAATAGCTATATTATGTGTGTGCGGGTGAGTGTTAGGGAGGGGAAAGGTTGGAGGGGTTTGTATTATGATATGTTTAAATGTATTAAATTTAATGTGACCATTTACTATTACATACTATGATATTTTATAGATTTTGACATTATTGATATGTTATATCATGATATAAGTTTGACCTAATTTTACCACTACTAGTAAAACATTGATTCCACTTCTCAAAAACAAAGCACATCAATACAGTTTGGTACAAACTTCCACAATATTTTGATTACTAGTAATTTGTCTCAATCTTACACATTTTTAAAATTTGGATGGGATAGTAGTCAGCCTACAGGGGGTACCAACGTCGTTTCTGACCATTATTTTATTAAAAATGAAATTTCCCTTTGATTATTATTATTTAAGCTAATTGTAAAACCATTTGCCTTCTTTTCTCAGATCCATCAGTTCATTTCATGCTAAGATGTTGGAAGATATAGTTTATAGTTTTACAATAGGAAGTTGGGAAGAATCCCTCTTGTAATTGTATACTAAATAATAATAGTACCGTGCTAATTAATTAGCATTTGACTAGTGTAGTATGGAATTTTATATTAAAAGCGAAAACCCCCTTAATTTGTATATGTGTATACGCATATTGGTTACATATGTAAGCCATTTTGTAAAAATCAGGAGCTACAGGGACCAGTCCACACCAACAATTTTTCAAAAGAAAATTTAGCATAACAAGTTTAATTTCTTACTTTATTTCTTTTTAATCTATAAAATATTTCGGAAAAAAACCCATTAATATTAGGTGGAACGTAATTCCCTACACGCAGGGAATTATTGGATTCTTTATACAGTGTTCAAATCAAAATTATTCATTCCTCGCTCCAAACGTCATACAAGGACTGAACCAGCGCTAGAGTGACCGAATATAGAAGCTGATCAGGGCTAGGAGCTAATCCCTCTCAGAGAAGCCGCACACAGTGTGCTCTCTCTCAAGGTAAATACCCCAAACATTCCGGTACGAGCTTTACACTAGCGAATGGGGCCAGAATGGGCTGGCACGCTATGCGATAAAGCTGGTCTATATTTGGGTTTTTTCGGATATGTGTTTGTGTTTTAGTATGTGTTAAGATCCAAGAAGTAAGATGACTCGTGAAAATGATTGATTAAAATGAATAAAGTAGATTCTTCATTAAAAACTCCGTTTTCTTCATTAAACAAGAAAAATTAAATATTAAAGTAAAGGAATTTAAAAAAACATGAGGAATATGCAATTAATTTGGGAAATACATTCAAGTTTTAAAAATTTGGAACAGTAAATATTGCATCACAGATAGATGCCGTGGTCAAAATTTCAGTCCATAAACACATTGAACCAGGTGTAACAAAATAGGCATATATTAATATAATGCTTAAGATATGTGGTACTCATGAACTGGTATTAAGAGACAGACGTGCCGAACTGTTATACAAATAATGTCATACAAGGCCGTAGCCAGCAGGGGGGATTTGGGGGTTCAAACCCCTCGAAATTTTATAAACAAAATATATATGGCTTTATTTATGGTCAAACAATATCAAAATTAAGGTACAAATACAAATTAGTTGGCTGTGTTACCATAAAAATCCCTTCAGAGAGCATATAGAGGTGTTTAGAATTTAAAATTTTTCCTATCCTTCGGCAGTTATGGTGTTGTGTACAAAAAAAAAACTTCAGATAGCTTCTAGAGGTGCTTACATTTTAGAATTTTCCCTATCCCTCGGCAACTATGGTGTTCTGTTGCCAAAAACACTTAAGATAGCTTCTAGAACAGTTTATCCCTTATAATTTTTTCTAGCTTCCGGCAATTGGAGGATGTGCCCACCAAACCCTCTGAAATTACTGGCTGGCTACGGCCTTATTGTCTTTACTTGGTAAGTTTAATTCAAAATATGTTTTATTTTATTCCTTCTGTTTGTAGATTTGTTTAGTGATTTTGTAATTCTAGTAATTTTTAAAAAGTAGGCAAATTTAAACGAATTTAATTTAACGCATTAACACGTGATGAGAAAAAAATCATTACCGGTAACCTTTAACCTGGGTCCACCAAAAATAAAGATCTCGCTCCACCACTGGTAAAAATATAGGTCCATCTCATAATAGAAATGCAATTTTATCGTTCCAATCCGTGATAATCTCTGTGTAGTGGCAAGGAGTACACTATTATACTGGTTTTGAAAACCATCGACTGATTTGTTCATATGAATACATAATTCAATGTAAGTTATTGGTATTATGACACTATACCATGTTCAATGTATGTCTTATCACTTTGGCTAATTCAAACACTATCAAAAAGAGCTGTATCCGATCATGAAATAGAATTACTCTGTAAACGGTGTTGTTTTAATTAACCGTCATTCCAACATGCATATAAATAAATCACTAAACAAACCCAGGTGCTCCGAAATCAGAAGGACTTTTAACTGGGGGCTTAGGCCCCTTCTGTTTATATTTGGGGGGCTGGGAATATATCAAGGAGCATCTACATAAAATAAATGGTACATGGACTCTCCGCATGGACTCTCCGCATGGACTTTCTCACTCTATTGTTTAAAAATGGAGATATTTATTCAAAACTCGTAATATATGTGTAACGAAATAATATACACTAACAAACCCAAGCATAAATTGCACTATACTTATGTAAAACATTTTTTTAGTCCCGGTTTTAAATTATATAATTTTATTTTTAAACAATTAATGCCCTCATTTGAATGTTTGGAGTGATAAAAAAGATCAATATTGGGTCCAAAAGGGTCAACACTTCGTATTAAAATTTCAACTTCCGTTTAAAATTTTCGACATTTTATTAGGTGTTGCAAATCTTCATGCCACCGCATTGCTATTAAATTCCTCATTTATAAATTTTGACCAATAAAAAAAGTTAATATTGACTATTAAGTCTAAAATGGATATAGATCATTGTTGTACAAACATTTATCCTAAGAGGTTTAAGGAAACACAACAAAACTTTTATAGACCTACCTATTTAATTACTCTATGACATTGGAGAGTTATTGAGAATTATTGCGTTAAAACTTAAGAAGTATCTCTTTACAACTAAAGCTCGCAAAATTGTTTTAATATATGTGCCAATATCTCAGAAACTGTTAGTTTTAGAAAAATATATTCCATATAAAAGTGTTTTTTTTTTATTTTAATATGACTACAATTTTGCAACGAAAAATTATTTAGTATCTCAAATAGTTGCGGAGATACAAAAGTTTCTGCTTCTGTAAATTACCTTAGAAGTAATTTTCATGGGAAAATGAAAATAGCTAGTTTATTTATAATCTTAATCAACGCTTAGATATAAATTTTAATCAAAATTGTTATAGCCTATTTTGAGAAAATCGATTTTTTATCTTTTCACCCTTTATTAAACTACTATTAATTTTAAGTTTAAACATATACACAAACAGACGGCATTGCAAAGACCACTTTTTAGGGTTCGGGGGGTCATGAGACGTTGACATCAATCAACATTTCAGGTTAGATTTTTTAAGGTCACAATACTTTACCTTTTGTGTTCGAAAAGTTAAAAATTATAAATATTTGCGTATAGCTTGAAAGTTATTTGTTTTATAAAATTATGCCCAGAATAAAATATTTGTATCATGAATAGATCTACATATTTGTATTATTAGTAATTTCATATCTCAAATATTTTCGGAGATATGATTTAAAAAAATGATAATGTACGCATCAGATTGGAGCCCTTAAAGTCATCTTGCCAAAATATTGAGAGTAGCCATTTTGTTTGTAATATTTATACATTTTTAGAAATGAAATTTAATCAAAATCGTTAGAGCCGATTTTGAGAAAATCGACTTTTACTCTTTTTGACTTTCAGTAAACTAACCTTAATTTTAGGGTTATATATCCAATTCCAAAAACTCCTCGGGGAAACCCTATGAAAACCCTAGATACAAAGTTTCAGCACGATCGGTAAAATAGTTTAGGCAGAAGTTGGAGTTACAGAAAGTAAGATGGAAATTAAAAAACAACTTTTTTGGATTCGGGGGGTCATGAAACGTCTAGATTCATCCAAATCTCTAGGTTTTTTTTTTACGATCACAATAGTTTCTATACCTGTAAGATAGCTAGAAAGTAAAAATCCCATGACATTAAAAATCAGTTTATCAACATATTTAATTTAGTTCTAAACAACAAAAATAAAAACTATCAAAAGCGGTTTTCACCATCAACTTGACAATTTTAATGGAGGGAGACACATCTATCAATCATACAAAAGAGTTGTCAAAGATAGAAATGCGCCTCATTTTGCCCTTATATCATATCTCCTAAGAGTTTGTTTCAAAATACTGTACAACTCTTAAAAATCTATTCTCTGTTACAAAAGAGATTTTTTAAGGTTGATTAGATTACATGTCAAGGCAATCCCTAATTAAATAATTCATAAGTTTTATGCTAAACTGATGTCTTGAAGATATATTTGGAATGTTTCCTCCTTCAATATAAGTTGTGATAGTTTAAAAACAGTCTTTTTGTGCAAGAATCGGACGGTTTTAAAATTGCAATGAGCCGTTGTCACTGAAAAAAATATTTTGAAGTAAAAGTGACTTTGAATATAAGGTCAATAATTAGTTAGAAGACTTAAGTTAAAAGTGGGGCTCTTAATGACCTCAGTATCTCCCATTTATATTTATATTTATCGATAAAATTATAATTTAGTACATATTTTCGGTGTTTAACTCCAAAGGGTAGTACGATGCGGTGACATATGTATATATATAAAGTTCATATTCTCAACGTTGACTGCAAACGAAGTTTGTATTTTCTAATCCGCCCTTACTGCTGTGTTATTATCAAGCTATACACTGTAAGCGGGCTCGTGGTATAATGGTCAGAGCCCCTGGCTGCTGACCTAAAGGTCACGGGATTGATTCTTGGGACCGGGGGATTTCTCTCCAAAGGGGAATAATTTCCATGGTCACCAGGGTTTGGTTAATTAGGCTTAATTTATTTTAAGATCTACATTGGAAAAACCCTGTCACCATAGGGCCAACTAGTAAAAACATTGAGGGTGCCGGTTCTCTACAAAAAGGAGGGCGGTATAACATTTGCAAATTTTCTAGCGCCGTATTTAAAAAAAATATGCCAAAATTAAGGTGCAATTTGTTAGTCTCAAAGTATGTTTAATAAAATACACACAAAAATAATACATAAGATACGAGTAACGCCACTAACCAAATTATAACGGAAATATGTTGACAAATGCCAGTCTGTCGATTCACGAGTGGCGAGTGCTACCAACTTAATCCTGCTTGCTTACATATCAGATGGCAGCACCTGGAGTTTGTTACACTAGAAAACAATGCTCGCAGGGCAACCCTATATCCGAGATAGAACTAACGTCGTAATATTTAATTTACATCCATTATTGTTTCCAACCTGTGGCCTGGGTCAGTTTTTTTATTAAATTCAAATATTTTTCACTACCGGCTGGATAGGTCTGTCATACCTTCATATACCTTATAATATATTTTAAGACTAGGACAGACACAACATCCAGCCGTTAATTCATCAATGTGAAAAGGTAAACCCATATTTTCATCAATGATAAGTTTCTCAGCCATGCCGGGAATCTAACCCGGGACCCTTAGCCTAGTAGGGAGGTAGGTAGACACACTCTTTAAATATTAAGAGTTTAAAAATACTGAAATGTTGGGGATGCTGAGCACCCCTGAAAATATTTTTGGGAGTTATTAGTATGCAAAGCACCCCCGCAATCGGCGCCATTGTCTGTCGCATTCACTACCATCATCCTCTCACCTCATCGGAACATGGAAAGAGCCTTCACGAAAAGGATGTACTATTGAACATTTGGGCGTCCTGGGCGTCCTGTGAGTCCTCTAGGTAATGGTTGATTAGTACTGTCTAATCTTTCCGAAAAATGAGATAGAGATTGATGTAGCCCAGACACGACATTATTATTTCTACACACTTTGCAGTGGTATTCAACCTGGGGTACGGGAAACATCTTGTACGATACGTGATATTTTAGATATACTTCTCATTCAAAGTTTATTATTCAATACATAATTGTTGATGTAATTAGTTTTATGAATTTTATGCGTACATTATAGAATACGCACAACTTGCATTATGCATCAACCACTTTGGGGGTACAAATCTAAAGATAAAATATATTTTATGTGGCAGATTTATGATAACTGGATGTCTTTATGATTAACGACGTTGCCTACTTGGAGATTTCAAAGCTATTTTGCAATGCTGGTTGCATCTTAACTTGACGCACCTATGTAGTCTAGGCACTATCACACTTAGACGCTAATTTACCAAACAGAAAGAGAGGGAATAAACTGAGAAAATCATCCCGAGAGGGCTCTTGTCTATACGCTGATAACCATTTACCTCTTCCTCTGACGAGTTTACACATTCACTTTAATATTTGCTCCTTGAAAACATTGACTTGCTTTTTAATTTTAATTTTTTCTTTTTTCCTATTCTTGATAGACATAATATGCTACCACGGATTTTCTTAATGTACTGTACATCCTGGCAAGAAGATTCCAACAGACTTTGTTCGTGACCAAGCTAAATAGCCAAAGTTGTAGATGATTTATAAGAAATACGTTTACAAAAAACTACTTGAATATAAAAAATAATAATTTTGTGACACTGTATGACTAATTTTAGAATTATTTATGGTTTTTGTTTCGTTATATCTCTAAAATTCACTGAGTAAAGCGTAAATCCATTAAAATGGGGAATACAATCTTGACCGGCCGTGACGTCACAGGTAGAACACGTCCTTAAACGTATACGTTGTTGTTATACTTAGAAATGTATATATAGTCAAGATTCTGAGGTCAGCCCATTCCTCAATCAACCTGAACTGCTTGATACTCGCATTTCAAGAATGGGTTGACTCCTAAGCTAGGATATAAACACATCTATTAGCCACTACTTATGTAACACCGCCCTTATTCACCACAGAATAAAGGCTGGTACACAACATTAATATTAAATAAGAATCCCAAAAACATAATAAATGCAGAGGAGCCTATAGAACGATCACAAGGTAAATAGATCGTACACAGGTCCATTTGTCTCCTGTTTTCCCCGAACCCACTCTACAAATATTTAATATTTTAAATATTGGAAACCCTATGGCTATTAGTGAAAGATATAACATAAGTATATGAAACGTAAATAATAGTTTATTTATTAATATAAAATATAGATAGATTAAATATTGCACAAAACAAAGAAAAATATATATGAGAATATTATAAAGGCAATAGTCACGGGTCATAACAATCACCCTAAACTTGATAAACAATTGATTATTAAAGTCATCAATGACTTCCACAAAAGATTAAATCTAAAGTACTTGTAATACTTTCCAAGTATTAACACTTGTACATAAATAAATACAACACCAGACCAAGCGTCCTTAAGATGACAAAGCCTAATTCCCGCCAGAAGGGCTTCAGAAAAGATCCCAAACAATAACATCAACTCAATCATAGGTTGTCAAGTTTTTAAAAGATATTATAAAAA
>CABEEJ010002650.1:88529-104730 GCA_901482245.1 Timema douglasi | reverse complement strand
CCTCATATACTCTATATCGCCCTCATATACTCTCTATCACCCTCATATACTCTCTATCGCCCTCATATAGTCGCTATCGCCCTCATCTTATCGGGACATGGAAAGAGCCTCCACGGAAAGGAAGTACTATCAGTACATTGTGGAATCCCCCGGACAACAGTACGTTAGTACTGGCTGCTCTGTACACAAACTGAGCTACGAGTGAGATACACCCCGACAAATGGACATTTGAAGCAATTTTTAGACAATGTAGACATATTTTTACGGTCAGCGTTAGTAGCTATATCAGTGTTATAAATATTATCTATCATTTGAAAGTGACATCTGCGGCAGAGGCGTGGGTGCAGTGCCCACCAGACACAAAACTAGGAACTTGGAAAAGAACTAATTAAGTACCTGACGTTGTTTTTAGAATCTGCTCGTTCGTCCCAAGGGGAGGCCACGGCACCACGTGGTCCCATTCATCGATCCAAGGACAACTTGGATCACGTCATTGACGAGTTATAACCAAATAATTGTACTTTCCAGTCGGCGGATGACATTGTTTAACGATCAAAGAATAAGATTATAAAGTAAAATATTGATTCTTTGTTTTTATTTATTGTAATAGTTAAANCGATCAAAGAATAAGATTATAAAGTAAAATATTGATTCTTTGTTTTTATTTATTGTAATAGTTAAAAAAAAAATTCAAACAAATTCTCAGTGAAATGCAGGAGGGCTTCGATCGCGGACCCTTCATCTTCCATTAGCCACACCTTGTGCTATGTAGCGCACATGACTTGATGTATGAATATATGAGCGTATAATTTAGTAAAGTTTCCTAAATGTCAGACAAGTCCATAAGAACATTGGAGTAAGTACAAAGTTTGAAAAGGTTGTTCTTGCTCTGTTTCTCTACAGATATTTCCTCCGATAGCGATACGAAGAAAATGGACAACCAACTTCAAGAAACCATTTGCCTGTCGACATAATAGACAATAACATGGACTGAGGAAGAGCAATTTGTCAAACGAGTTAAGAATGTCGAGATGGTACCAGGTGGTGCCAGCCGGTGGGGTACACCGGGCCTGCATTCCCCCCACCCCAACCTCTAGCTCCCACATTAACTTAATAGAGAACAGATATAAATGATAGCGGCTGGTCGTATTGTGCGCCCGACAAGGATCGATCTCAGCTACTGACGGGGCAGATCTTTAACATGACGTCTTACTACCCGCTATGTTATACGCATATTATTATTATTATTATTAGCACCGCGTCTTACTACCCGTTCGGGTTATACGCACTTACGCTAATGTGTAATGGTAGGGTGATTGTGAGATGAAATGGAGGACCTACAGTTTAACGTGGAATCCGAACCACGGTGGAGGCCTGGCATTCCCCACATTCACAAGATGTATTGTCAGAGGTGAAGGAAGGGTTTGGTAATCAGATAAATCTGTGCCGGTACCGAGGATTGAACCCCGGCTGCCAGCACAGAAGTCTGACACCTTACCCCTAAACCACCAGTCACCCAGTAAGACTAATTACGGTAATGTGTTAGGGATGGGTAAGGATGAATTTAGACGAAGTGTACATGCATTCGCGTAGAAAGAGAGAGAGATAATTAAAAATTATCTATAGAAAAACACCTCCCATACAACCGACCGGGATTAGATCCCCGATCCCCACCATTGGCAGTTCAGTATACAATGACCCGCTTGTGTGGCAGATTGGTCTAAGTCAGGGTGGTGCACCCCAAGGGTCAAATCTTATCAGTTTGCACCGCGGGCCGGAGGTGTTTAGTAATACCAATAACTTAATATAGGCCCGTGAACAACACTTAATAAACAATTATTTCAATAATTATGTATAAATTATATTTTATATGTTGGTAAATCTTTCAAATTTTACTAACAAAATAAGTTAATAAAATCTCTCAAAAGTGTACTATGTAATATGCACGCACACACATTGTAAAAAAACAACTTATCATTATTAATATATATTTTATTAATCAAATAAATGTAAAATAAAATGCTATAATGACAATATTTATATTTCACATCTTCCCCCCTGGATACTGTGACGGTTGGCCGCCAGTTGGGCACCACTTGGCGTCACTCTCGCAAGAGACTTGAATGCTGAAGACTTGCAGATCGGGTGTCTTAAGGATGGTTTTTTTTTTCTAAATGGTGTCCCACTTTCCTTCCGCTGGTAGATGAACCCTAAAATGATTCCACTCGCATATCTACCCCATTAAAATAATTATCTTATATGCGTACAACCTGAACCGGTAGTAAGACGCGGTGATAGAAAAAAAAACCTTGCGGACCTATTTATCTTTTAAACTTTGTAGAAATACACAATTATAGATTGCTACATTTGAAAGTATGTCGTTATTTGGAGTGATTAGCAATTTGTGCGCAAGTTAAGTCTTTAGAATGCTATTCCACCTTAATTTTCTTTTTGTAACAGCAACAATTTTAAAATAGAGTCTTATCTTTTTACTTATACCACCTCTGTCGTCTACAGATCCAGAGGTCCCGGCTTCGATGACCGGAGCTTCCAGATGTTTCTGTGGGTCTGTAACGGGATCAACTCAGCCTTGTTAGAACAAATGAGGAGGTAGTTGAATAAACATGTAGCAGTTACGGCCTAGAAACGCGAGATTAACGTTCAATGTGCTGACCACATAACACCCTTTATCCGCAAATATTGGCACTATCTTCGCCAGCATTCGGCGGTCGCTCGGTCGGTATAGCTCGCTTGTTGGCCGACGCCATATTGTTTTTAACTTAAGATGGTAACAATATTTGTTGGACAAGGCGGCGGGTCATTCAACCAAAATACTACCCCTCCCCCTCTCCAAACGTTTACTTGACTACTGTATACTATACAAATACCAGCGCTTGTATTCCTACGCGTCCGCCGGAAATCAGAATCTTCCAGAGGATGGCAGAATCTCACAGGAATGTAAGCTGACCCAAGATGCTTTGCGACCAGCGTGGCCACACGGCACACCTGTCTGTGACCTTCACTGGTGGTCACGTTGACAAAGGTGTCAGTCTCGGCGATGGGGAGCTCCAGGCTCAAATGCACGTAATTTGTTAAGATGAACTAGTTCGCTTTATCTGTGACTAGCAATCCCACGCGCCATTGTCCGTGTTTTTGTTTGTTTGCAATGAGGAATAAATTAAATTTTCAAAATAAAATATAGCTTATGTTACTCACTGATAATGTAGCTTTATATTGGTGAAAGAATTTTTTAAATCGGTCCAGTAGTGTTCGAGTTTATCCATTACAAACAAAAACTCAAATCTTTCCTCTTTATAATATTATATTAGTATAGATTACCATAATATACAACAATGGAAATGAGTGAACGTAAAACATATTAATGTTTCTCCTGTTTTGATAAAATAATGATAATACCTAATTTTCCCTGTTTCATGGTCAAATTCCCCGACTATTCCAGGTTTGTGGCGTGGTCTTGGTAGTTACTAAAATAGTTTTAATATATCCATACGTCAAGTCATGTTATATTCAGCTGTATTTTATGACAAAAGGTATCAACACCTATATAATAACAATAATAATATAGTTAAATGTATCATTGATGACCGCAGGGAATACAAACGAATGATTATCGATATATATTTTCAGGCGGACGAGAAGGGGACACGAGGAAAAACCAGTGTTTTTGCAGTTTTTGTGACAAAGTAAATTTTTTTTTCGGCCAAAATAAATCAAATATTGTCCCAGTACACGCCTTTAGTTTTAATTTTCTTCACATGTTAAATATCTGTCGAGGGTGTCCTTGAATTTAATGACAACTTTTCCTCTTCACTTGAAGGGGTTTGTCGCCTAATGTCGCCATGCTCGTGACAGATATTCAACAACTGTTGATATCACTACTGGAGTAATAATTTAATATTATTATTTTGGCCATTAAAAAAAGTGCACAAATACTGACCTTATCTCGCGTCCCCCATGTTTACACCTTGTAGCAAGTTGTTTCAAATCAGCTCACAACAATAGAGGCAGCAGTGCAGGTTTTACAAACAGAGCTGATAGATAGATAGTGTGTCTACTAACGCAGGGGTCTTGTGATTGGCTCAGAGCTCGTCACGTGACCGAGATACTAGTCCTCTTGTGTGACCCAGCAATTAGAGGATATTACGTCTTGCTCGGGGAGACTAATTATATTTGGTACTTTTGTTTATTATTATTATTATTATTATTATTATTATTATTATTATTATTATTATTATCACCGCGTCTTACTACCCGTTCAGGTTATACGCACTTACTCTAATGTGTAATGTTTAGGGTGATTGTGAGATGAAATGAAGGACCTACAGTTTAACGTGGGATCCGAACCACGGTGGAGGCCTGGCAATCCCCACATTCACAGGATGTCTTGTCGAAGGTGAAGGAAGGGTTTGGTAATCAGATAAATATGTGTCGGGACCTAGGATTGAACCCCGGACGCCAGCACAGAAGTCTGACACCTTACACTTAGACCGCCAGGTCACCCCTTAGCACCCATACGGGGTTTGGGTAATTTAACTATGATACCAGTGTAGTACTGAGAAATATGGAGTTTACAAATGTACCAGCATTTGCTTGAGAGTGGGGAAACTATTTATAAAAAGAATTACTCCATACACTCGACTTGGATTTGAACCCCAACCTCACCGTCCCCAGAAAGATAAACTGAATGCGCCTGACATTTAGTCCGTCGAGCCCACCGATGCGGGTGAATTTAACCAAACTGGTACCTTGTAGCGCACCACACCCCCCAGGGGGCACTGTGGGCCATATAACAAACAGGGGGGCGAAGACCTTCCCAAAGCATGTGACGGCTGCATCCGAGGTGAGCCGGTCAATGTGGGGGTAGTATGACCCTCAACCGACAAAAAAGACAAGTTGATGTCGAAAGACAGAACACCTAATACATAATAAACTAGCGACATATACATAACAGGAAGGGGCGGAGCCCAGCAAACTAAATAATGCAGACATTTCAGAGAAACTTTCTAAAGTGTAATTTGAGTCCGTATCAATTTCCTGCTAGCCCCGTCAAACTATGAGGGTGTTTGTTTATTTACCTTGTCCGCGCGATGGATCCATAGAGGGAGGGTCGAGGAGGGGTGGCGGTACATATATCGTCACTCGCCGCCCGTGGCACATAATAAGACCACCGCACAAAACAACCGTGAATCGAGGAAACCCGCTGTTCAACTGTCCGCGCGAAATTCGCGGCTCAACGCTAGCGCCCCTGGCGGCCAGCGCCGACACTACTAGTACCCCGTTACGAATTTACAATTAACAACCATGCCCTTCACGGGAGCCACCGGCGGGTCGGCAACCTTATTGGGCCCTGACGGAAGGGTATTTTCACACCGAGGGACCGTTGTCCGACACGTCATTGCATACAAACTGGGTAGCGTTTTATGAGCGAGGCGATGACTGTCGTCACTCACTGGCGCTTCTAACTCGCACGTGATCAGCCCAAGATAGACTCGTTCTAAACAATAACACACTGATCTGCGGCCTCCCGATTGACAAGGAGTCGGTCTGTTCACGACACCCATAAAACCTTTAGTGTTTGGTGAGATTTAAACTCGTGGCTGGAACAAGACACGCAGCAAGAGGCATTTACCATACAAAATTGCCGACATAGTTCATACGTCAAGTCATTTTAGCCGTCTCTGTTGATAGAAATTATCCATAACTACAGTAGCCCCATGGCTTCTTTGGTGCTGACTGACAGCTCACAGCTGACTTCTGGCAGTCAACATTTAGGAATATATCTAAATTTTGACTGTCAGACGTGGCAGCAACTAAACACATGTGTTTGCAAATCATATGGTTCGGCATAGGGATACGTAATTTGGTCTGGTAACAATTCAAAGCTTTTAGCTGTCAGTCAGCACCAAAGAAGCCATAGGTCTACTGTATAAAATATAACGATACAGAAAATGTTTACAATGTTGACCACAAAACAAAAAAAGCCTGTGTGTTTTTCTAAACGGTCAAGTCTATGAAAATGGTACTGTTTAGCGCCCGAGGTTGATAAATTGACCAATGCACGTACAAACAGCTCGGTACATATTGTTATTGTTAACACATGCGCTTAACTGGATTGGTTTCGATAAACATAACAAGCGTCTGATTGTTTAATATATATTGTTTGCTTCACTACAGCAGCCCCGTGGCTTCTTTGGTGCTGACTGACAGCTCACAGCCGACTTCTGACAGTCGACATGTTGGTATATACAGTAGCCCCATAACTTATTTGGTGCTGACTGACAGCTCACTTCTGACAGTCGACATGTTGGTATATACAGTAGCCCCATGGGTTCTTTGGTGCCGACTGACAGCTCACAGCTCACTTCTGACAGTCGACATGTTGGTATATACAGTAGCCCCATGGGTTCTTTGGTGCTGACTGACAGCTCACAGCTGACTTCTGACAGTCAACATTTAGGTATATACAGTAGCCCCATGGCTTCTTTGGTGCTGACTGACAGCTCACAGCTCACTTCTGACAGTCAACATGTTGGTATATACAGTAGCCCCATGGGTTCTTTGGTGCTGACTGACAGTTCACAGCTGACTTCTGACAGTCGACATTTAGGTATATACAGTAGCCCCATTGCTTCTTTGGTGCTGACTGACAGCTCACAGCTGACTTCTGACAGCTGCTAAACACATGTTTTTGCAGATCATTTGGTTCGGCGTAGGGATACATGATTTTGTCTGGTAACTTTTCAAAGCTGTCAGTCAGCATCAAAGAAGCCACGGGGCTACTGTATACACCTAAATGTTGTCTGTGAGAAGTCAGCTGTAAGCTGTCAGTCAGCATCAAAGAAGCCACGGGGCTACTGTATATACCTAAATGTTGTCTGTGAGAAGTCAGCTGTGAGCTGTCAGTCAGCATCAAAGAAGCCACGGGGCTACTGTATATACCTAAATGTCGACTGTCAGAAGTGAGCTGTGAGCTGTCAGTCAGCACCAAAGAAGCCACGGGGCTACTGTATATACCTAAATGTTGTCTGTGAGAAGTCAGCTGTGAGCTGTCAGTCAGCACCAAAGAAGCCATGGGGCTACTGTATATACCTACATGTTGACTGTGAGAAGTCAGCTGTGAGCTGTCAGTCAGCACCAAAGAAGCCACGGGACTACTGTATATACCTAAATGTTGTCTGTGAGAAGTCAGCTGTGAGCTGTCAGTCAGCACCAAAGAAGCCACGGGGCTACTGTATATACCTAAATGTTGACTGTGAGAAGTCAGCTGTGAGCTGTCAGTCAGCACCAAAGAAGCCACGGGACTACTGTATATACCTAAATGTTGTCTGTGAGAAGTCAGCTGTGAGCTGTCAGTCAGCACCAAAGAAGCCATAGGGCTACTGTATGTACTTTATATCAAACTGCATGAACATATTATTATTGATTAATGGTGGATTAGTTTGAATCAATCAGATTCAATCCCACCGTTTGTTTGTATCTTCAGGTTTCCCAACTAAAATGTTGTGTACAGGCCTGTAATCACCCATACACACATGTCCTGTCTATTCCACCCTGAACTCCTTGATTATCCTCCATATGTTAGGATCCTTCAAGTTCTACATTATGTAACTTTCTCCATTCTCCTGTTTGTTCATCTCTCTCTCTCACCACTTGACTCTCAAGGTCACTTCACACCTGTTAGGACTATAGTTTATATGGTATATTTCGAGACACCTTACACACTGAACAGTAGCAAACAATGCCTACATTAGTTCTGTTTCTGACCACCTCTTCAACTCCATTACAATCTGTAGCAAAGTTCCCAAGTACTCAAACTTGTCAACGTCTTATGAACAAATGTTGCCAATCTTTATGAATCCCCTCCTTTGAGAAACAGGGGTTCGATAGGCTTATCGTTTAAAGGGGGGAGGGGGGACGCGATCAAAGGGCAGGGTTTTTTTCTTTCAGTTTTATGGCAAAATAAATCAAATATTCTCCATTACAAATATATAGTTTAATTTTCTCCACATGTTGATATCTGGCATCAGATGAGAGACTTTTTAAACAAAGAGAAAATACTTAGCACCGCATCTTAACTTACTACCCATTCGGGTTATACGCGTGTGAAGAAAACTAAACTCTATATTTGTGAGTTTACGACTGGAAGCTTCACATGCCCCAACTACACGTTTTACTCTGGTGAACATGTGTAGCTTCCATCTTGTCCGGAGCTCCTCAAGATGTGTCGAGGGTGTTTTAAGAGCACTTTTCACCCCCGTCGATTGGTTCGGACATAACTTTGACCTATCTGGTTCGAGACTATTGCTGTCCTGCACAACCATCGTCGGCCGTTGTGGGATTGAGTGACCTCGATTCAAAACACAAACTCTTTGTAATAGTTTGAGGCGAGCTCGAATGAAGAGATTCACAGATTGTCGGGCGGTGAGATACTTGTCCACAGATAACTACGGATATTCTTATTGCTTGGAACATTTCTAAAACAACAACAACAACAGGGACGGCTTAGAAAATTACATTTTCTTTAATTAGGTATTGTAGTTCTGTTGTTTTATATATAACAAGTTACAGAGTGACAAGCCGGGTATAGCACTCGGCGGGCCAGAAATGGCTCGGGGGTCGTATTTTGCTCACCCATGCTCTAAAGGCTCAGTTATGTTGTGTTCCCCGAACGGGTAGTAAGACGCGGTGATAATAATAATAATAATAATAATAATAATAGATCATTCAACAACTTTACAATCAATTTGCTTAGGTATAATAAAGTAGAATTTGTAGCCGCATTAGCGTGGAGAATGATGGGAAAACCACCTCCCTTACACCGAAACTAGGTCAGTCGTCACCGATAGTTCAGTCTGTTTCGTTCCCACAGGTTTATACTCTTGCAGGTACGGGATGGTTCCAAGGTAATTAACAACGTCAAGTCTAGTTCGGTAGAGAACTAAGATACCGACAAACATGGCCTGGAATCAGCTGTCTACTGTTCATACGACAAGAGTAGGCCCAGTCCACTTTTTAACAAGTTTGTGGCCCACGCTCCGGTGGCCGCATGGTCTAAGGCGCTGATCTAGTAGTAGACTATACTGCTGATGACAGGGAAAATGAGGTTCAAATCTCGGTCGGGTGTACTGAAGTGTCCCCCCGCCAAATGGTTTTCCATCCTCCCTCCACGCAAATGTGAATACACTTCCTCTAAATCTAATCTTAAAGATCCCTAAAACCATTAGTGTAATTAGTAAGTAAGTGTATAGCCCGAACAGGTAGTAATACGCGGCGATAAAAATAACTTGGGCCTAGTTTGTGGGGCTAACATTTAGCTTGTGGCTATTTGTTGAAAAGTCCAGATTTCATGAAATTACCATTTTTTGGCGAGACCTTTTGTGTCTTATTTCCGCTTTTTTGGGGGGGGGGGAGGAGAGTATCCCGTTATTCAATAAATGTGAATTGGTCGCGAATTTCCATTAACGATTTAATTAAATATTCCGTAAATAAATGAAAACAATGCGATTGATCGTCGTCGTGTCTGTAGCCCTAATAGTTGTTGGCTGGTTATTACTTGATAGTTGCCATTTTATTTCAAGTATAGGTTTGTGTTTCTTTTAAAAATAACTACTATATTAAAGGTCCATATTCATGTGAAGTTGGGTATGACTCCCTCCTCCCTAATTAACATTCATTAAATAATCCTCGAGAGGGCATTGTGTCTTGTTCAAATTGTATGCTGAGCAACTTGTGCGAGGAAATACAATAATAGAATACGAATCCTAGAGCGAGAAGTATTTATAATAGAACGAATATCATTATTTCCATTGTTCATAAGGCAGTGTTAAACTATCTATGGCTTGTGAGCTAAGATAGGCCTAGGCTCAAGGATGTACATGTCAACTTTCTATTATGTGGAGTGCAACTTACTGAACTTGGTGGCGAACTGCAGTTACTGATACTTGGAGATCTCTGGATGGTGACAAGAGCCATATCCAGGAGTCCAAAGGGTGTTTTAAAATGTTTCACGCAACCCGCACCGTTGAATTAAATACATTTCACTCGTGAAATACATATTTTTTTGTCAAGAACTTGACAGCACTTTCGCCAAACGGAGCCATCTTAGATTTTTCGTCGCTAAGTAGACAATCGACATAAATTGCGCATACTCTCTGAGTTTTAAGGAAATTTAAGGCTTTCCAGAGGGAGTTGGTAGTCCTGACGTGTATCATTGTTTATTTCTGATTTATAAATTTCGTAAGTGATGGACACAAATTTAATGGTGAAATTAAAATTAGAGCCTATATCATTTTTCAGTGCGCTTTATAGTTTTAGTTTTCAAAATAAATGTGTGTGTGATTGAAGAGATATTTAAGGCTTTTTAATTTATATGTAGATTTATCTTGTAAATTGAAAAATATCAAAATAAATACTTTGTTTACATTCTTTATTTACTTAATAAAAATCACTTAAATCCAGTGGAAAATAAGTTTTGATGGTTAAAGGTCCAGAGGTATATACTAAGAATTAGCAATGTCGAAAATATTTACGCCAACCAATCAAATAAGATTAACAAACGTGGCTGTGGTGCGCATGAAGAAGGGAGGAAAACGTTTTGAAATAGCGTGCTACAGAAACAAAGTTGTCTCATGGAGAAATAAAGCGTGAGTAAATGGTTTCTTATTTGAACTTTAGAAATAAAGTTGATTTAACTGAATTTTAAAGCAACTACAAACCCTTGTTATTAGATAGAGAGAGTATAGGGTAAGAAACACATACACCCGCTTTTGGAAAAGGGTTTTATAACGATGAAATCATTTCCAAATTGTACTATTAGGTTTAATAAACACATATTGGTGTTTGACATGTCAATATGGCGACTAGCCCCTTTTTTTTATTAGCCTAAGTATTTAAGTTAGGCCTACCTAACAAGTGAACTGATTAAAATATCGCACCAGTATTTTCCACACATTGGTAACACGTTTGTGTATATTATATATCCGTGATAATGTTGTATACTTTCTTGTATCCATTTACCAAACCATACGGTCCGCAAGATCATGTGTTGAGTGGAGCTGTCACAATTATTGGCACTCAAAACTTTCATAGCATACATTTTATTTTTAATTATTTGTTTTTCCTTTAAGTATTTTCATATTAATTATTGAAACACAAACTTATGAAAATAACCGTTAGAACGTTTATTTTTTTTGTGGAAGCAGCGTCTATGGTTCATTTAAAAATGCACAAAAGAGAACTTCTAAAAAAGTACCAGCTTCTCCATACCGTATTTAAAAAAATATGGTGAACCGGACAAAATGAACTCAATTGATGACATACAAACCATATTATTATTATTATTATTAGCACCGCGTCTTACTACCCGTTCGGGTTATACGCACTTACGCTAATGTGTAATGGTAGGGTTAATGTGTAATGGTAGGGTGATTGTGAGATGAAATGGAGGACCTACAGTTTAACGTGGAATCCGAACCACGGTGGAGGCCTGGCTACAAACCATATTCAGAGCTGTGTTTGTGCGTATGGATTTACAAGATAAAATAAACTTTCTAAACCAAGCTTTTGTTTGGCTCTTTCTCTAAGTAGGTAATAAAAATATATTAATATATTTTATAATTTATGGTGGTCAGTTATAACAATATACAAGTGTCAATATAATACTTTTTAATTTATTATTTCAGGCAACATAATATTTATTGTTGCCATAATCATGAAACAAAATACATAGATTATGGTTTTATTTTAAAAAAAATTGTTCTTTCATTTAGCTACGAAATAACGAATCATACAGTAAACCTTAGGGAAGCAACCTTTTATTAGAAGTGATTAATAACACTTGATTGATAATGTAATATGCTCAATAATATTAATATAGGTGTATTCAAATTAAATTCTATTGAAACTGTTACAAATCGTTCAAATATTAAGATTCAATAAAATGATAGAATATTAGGAAAATGGTCGAGCATAAGAGCAAACACTAACACATATTTACACACATCAATATTTCAATGCTATTATAGCATCTTCCTCAGGAAGTAGTAATAATTATACTAAACAGGATGTTGTCTTCAGTGATGCCAACTTGATTGGTAAGGATGAAAACTTCTCTGGTGGAGTTGAAATTCCCTGAATGTTTCTTTATTACTCTTTGGATGGTAGGTGGTGTTAATATGTGTTAGTGTTTTAACTTGTATTTGTGCTCTACCATTTTCCTAATATTCTATAATTATATTTATTACCAATTATTTTTGGTCGGTGACCTGGCGGTCTAGGGGTAAGGTGTCAGACTTCTATGCTGGTGGCCAGGGTTCAATCCTCGGTCCCGGCACGGATTTATCTGATTACCAAACCCTTCCTTCACCTCTGACAAGACATCTTGTGAATGTGGGGAATGCCAGGCCTCCACCGTGGTTCGGATTCCACGTTAAACTGTAGGTCCTCCATTACATCTCACAATCACCCTACCATTACACATTAGTGTAAGTGCGTATAACCCGAACGGGTAGTAATACGCGGTGCTAATAATAATAATGCTCCATGCACCTTATTTCCTCCAAACCCCAACAAACGCAGGCTACTAGTACCTCTCTCTGTTGTTGACGACGAGTAAGCCAGGGTGCGGTTGTTTCAGGGAAAAGGACATCGACGAGGTGCTGCAGACTCACACAGTCTTCATAAATGTCTCCAAAGGGCAAGTCGCCAAGAAGGAGGACCTCGTCAAGGCGTTCGGTATCGACGACCAGACAGACATCTGCAAGGAGATATTGGCCAAGGGGGAGTTGCAGGTGTCCGACAAGGAGAGACACACCCAACTGGATTCTCTCTTCAAAGATATCGCCACCACGATAGCAGGTGAGCGCTTTCCCGCGCGACATCGGCTTGCTACCGATCTTATAATTACCAGCCTACTCACTCTGATGGACAGACTGGAGTGCCGATGATGGGGAGATCGGGGTTCCGATCCTGGTAGGGTGTATTATATTATTCCATCCAAGCGAATGCAGGTACATCCTTTAAACTAAGCCATCCTAATCTCTTACACATTAGTGTAATTAGTACATACGCACCCGTCTCGGTGGCTTAGTTAATTAACGCGCTAGTTTAGTGTTGAGGATGGGGAGACTTGTAGTTCACATCTTGGTCGGGTGAACTAGGGGTAGATTTTTTCCTAAATGGTTTTCCACTCTCCCTACACTCAAATGTAGGTTCACTTATTCTAAATTCAACCTTCCTAATTCCTAACCCAATAGTGTATCGAGTACTTAAGCGTACATCCCGAACGGGTAATTAGACAATGTGCTTAAATAATTATAAACTAGTTTACATGTTGTTTAATATTTTAATAATATTCAGCACCGCGTCTTACTACCCGTTCGGGTTATACGCTTTAAGTACTAATTACTCTAATGGATTAGGAATTGGGAAGGTTGAATTAGAGGAAGTGAACCCGCATTTGCGTGGATGGAGAGTGGAAAACCATTTAGGAAAAACTATCCCCAGTTCACCCGACCGAGATTCGAACCTCGATCTCCCCGTCCTCAGCAGTCGAGCTCAACACGACAAGCGTGTTAGCCAACTACGCCACCGAAGCGGGTATGGAGAAGGTTATATTTATAAGAAATGTATCTGCATGTACGTGAAGAGAGGGTGGGCAGTCTACTCCACTGCGAGAATGGTGCTCTAGACCATGCGAGCCACATGTTTAATGTTGTCCTAACTCGTATGTTCTGATATTCTGTCGACATCCAGACAAATGCGTGAATCCGGAGACCAAGCGGCCCTACCCAGTGTCCATGATAGAGAAGGCAATGAGAGACGTCCATTTCTCCGTGAAGCCAAACAGAAACGCTAAGCAGCAGGTACTCCATTTTCTCTAGCGTAACTTCAGCATGTTTTTTTTTCCGGAGCAAAGTCAAACCTAATATTTTTCTTTGAAGCCAAGTTGAAGTTTCAAAGGTTGGCACACACCTAGTGTATGCTATAGTGATGTTGTGTTGCAGGCACTGGATGTAATCCCGCAGCTGAAAGCCACCATCCCACTGGAGCGAGCACAGATGAGGTTGCGGGTGGTGATATCCGGCAAGGAGGCGCGCAAGCTGCGCGACAAGGTGGCCAAACTCACCAGCAGCATCGAGACGGAGAGCTGGGATAGTGGTGCTCTCACTCTGGTGAGTCGAGTTGGTAACATTCCTCCACCGTCCTCTCTCAATCCAGCGTGAACTGTGTTATCTCATTGTAACGTGACGTTGTTCTCCAGGTGTGTCTGATAGATCCCGGCCATTACAGAGAGATGGACGATATCGTCAGGTCCGAGACCAAAGGCGCCGGCTTGTTGGAGCTTCTTAACCTAAAGGAAGTCACCGAGGGAGAAGAGATGCTGGAGTGACAACGCAAACCCTGACGAAAACTATTGCAAATATAAAAGAAGAACCTTTTTAATTCCAAACCAAGGGATGTTGAATCAACCATTTTCATGTTTTTCTAGTCAGGTCGTCACACAATAAATAAATCCCCTTAAGATATGCTACTTACACTCACATACACAATATACTTGTACAGTTCATGGAAAAACAAAGAAAACTTACACATTTTTTTTTTAATGGACAGAGGAAAATTGCAGACATAAATCAATCAGTCATTAGGCTCTGTCAGGGGTCGACAATCATTTTGGGCCCTGATCGACTTTTAAATTGATCAAAGCTTCCGCGATCACCCTTCAGTTTTTCACTCTACTTTGAATTATTTTATTTCTATACATTTTATATTTATAAATTAAATATTTCCTCTAATAATGATATCCCTCCGTTGAACTTGGAAGTTGTCTGCTTACACAATGGCCCCATCTTATAAGATATATCGTACCGTAATAGTGCGAGGTAAGCTTGCCCTTTGGTGACGCTGTAGTTTTGTTACACATTTGACTGAAAATTGTTGGCGACCCCTGGCCAGCGTGATCACGTCCCCTGTTCTAGGCAACCCACTCGTCGCCAGTGCAGGATTCCTCACTTCCTCCTTATCTATCTGTCAATAACTAAAAAATTTGAATTATCTAAATATTTTCTTCTAAATTTCGATTTTGAAAGTTATTTTTTTACCGTTGATGTGAGGAATCGCCAGATTCTACTGTACATCCATTTCCAAACAGAAACTCCCGCAGCATTAAATACACTCCAAGAATCAAATGTACCTTCTCTTCTTAATCCTCAACAAAACACGCTCTCATATGTATAGATGATGTATTTTGTATTTATTAAAACAAAACTAGATGTTTAATGTTCGTCAAAGAGTTTTGTCTTCATTGATTCCCTCTTTCTCTTTGACAATGGCAGCAATGTGCTTGCGCATGTTCGCGGAACAGAAACATAGTCATGTGACAAGCTCTTAAGACAATCACAAGGTCTTTACTTTGTCGGAGATCTTCGACACGAGAACGCCAATCAGATCTCTGAGCCAACCATCTCAACACATGCGTTGTAGAACCGACACAAAGCAGACAGCTTCGTTGGCCGTTGTGAGGAGATCTGATTGTGCCATGAAACAGCGTTACAATTTGAAAACAACCATCAAGAGAATGATCTAAAATATGTTGATAATCAGCTGTTTTAAGTTTGTGTTGCAATGCATTATGGGTCAACATACAGTGTATGGATCGCTGCCCTACTCAAGTTTATTCTATTTTCGGCTAACGTGTGAATCAAGCCTTAACGGACACCTCTGAATAGGAGAGTATTCTTTATAAAGGAAAAATTATATGGGCTCCTAATAAAGAACTCCCTCGGTAACGAAAACGGACACTGCTGTAGACTCTTGTTTATGCATGAAACTATCTAAACAGCGGGCAAAGATTAAAGCACCACTTCATTTATAATAGTATTTTATAGTCGGAATGTTAGCAGTCCTGCCATCACCCTCTTCTGAAGCCTACTTAGTATTAACTTTACCTCTCATCCCTTCCGAGCCGTCGGTTCCGTCTCGACTAGCGCACTCATATACAGTACAGGGGGAGGAAAGCCTACTGTTCACTTTATTTCTGTATTGTTCTGTGTATTATGCGATATCTACAGTATTACATAGTGCAGTAATTAGATTGAGTACATGAGATAGTAGAGGAAGCAAGACTGAGATGGTATGGACATGTAATGAGGATGTTGGAGTACATGAGATAGTAGAGGAAGCA
>CABEEJ010002650.1:71760-82959 GCA_901482245.1 Timema douglasi | reverse complement strand
TTATTATTAGCACCGCGTCTTACTACCCGTTCGGGTTATACGCACTTACGCTAATGTGTAATGGTAGGGTGATTGTGAGATGAAATGGAGGACCTACAGTTTAACGTGGGATCCGAACCACGGTGGAGGCCTGGCATTCCCCACATGCACAAGATGTCTTGTCAGAGGTGAAGGAAGGGTCTGGCAATCAGATAAATCTTTGCCGGGACCGAGGATTGAACCCCGGCCGCCAGCATAGAAGTCTGGACAATGAAGTTGTATCCGTAGTTTGACACTAATGTTACAGAGAAACGGAGGTTATGGTGAGTGTTGAAATTGAAGCAAAGGATATTTGGCCCTTGACTTCGACATTTTGAAGTTACACACACACACACACACACACACAAAGATGATTAATTTAATTGACCTAAAAGAATATATTATGGCATCTAGTTATTAGTGGAGCAAAGTGTAATACCACCCTTACTGACAGGCCAACGGTTCGCGCCCCGCAGACAACTCACAAGGGTGCCGCAGGATATTTTTAATGAATAATTTGAAGTGCCCAACAGATGCACACAATTAGTAAGTAATTGTAGTTAGGCCTATTTAATAATGAAATAAAAATTTACTTAAATTACTTTACCTATGCATATTATTTTTTTAACAACTACTAAGTTGTTGGAAACCAAAAAAATTAGTTGCTCAGACCTAATGGGACTATTAGGTGTTTCTTTCGATCCAGGGGCGCCATGAAAACATTAATACTGAGACGTTAAGGGCGCTGTGAGCCTTGAAAGTTTAGGCACTCCTGCTGTAGACTATCTCAAAATGTTTTAGCACGCATTTTACTACCCTTTTAGGTTACATATCTATGTGCTAATTACACCATTGATGTATTAGTGATTAGAAAACTTGAATGTAGAGGAAGTGTACACGTATTCACATAGAGGGATGGTGGAAAGCCATAATTTTAAGGGGAAAACCCCTAATAAACCAGACCGAGATTTGAACCCGATCTCACCGTTATTGGCACTCTAGTCCATTGCGAGTGACGCCTTTAAACTATATGACCACCAAAGCAGGTCATAACAATGTTTATAGTAGGAAATCTACATCAATAATAAAAATACAGTAATACAAACCAATTTCGAAATAAACTATTGAGTGTTAAAGCAAATGTTTTACAGAGGGATTTATTTACAACTGCCATATTATTTATCTATAATAACCATTTGATTATTTAACGCGATTATAGATACATTTAAAACAAAAGAAAACGAGTTTTTGAATGTCTCTAAAAGATTAATGAAATATAAACAAAAATATTCGGATATAATTTTTTATCAATGTGACCAACAAACCATATTTATTGTATGTAGTAGCTTCAGCACGAGCTATGGAATATGGAGATGGACATTCAACTATGAGGTTGTATTAGACCACAGAGTGTCGATGTGTTTATGTTGCACGACCCTTTCCAATGCCTTGTTTTACGCTACGTGCACACTATATGAATTTGAGGCATATAACATTAGTCATTAGTCTAATTTAGTATTATTGTTGTTTACAAAACCAAATACACACATTTTCATTGACAATAAAACAATACAAATACTGACAAAAAAAAGTTGTTAAATATGGAAAGTAATAAATTAAACATACGAGGATTTTTTTTTAAACGCAACATTTGGGAATAAAATGTATTCAAACTTTTAGAACTACTGTACGCTAACATTGAGACAATCCATTTATTGAAGGATGGGCAGTCATCATTTAGACCCAGATACATTCCTCGACGTTTGGTGACGTCTGTTGGAGAAGGTGGCGAATCCGATGGTGAGGGTGCACAAGTCCCTCGGGATCGGCCCCAATCGACCTGATTAAGGGTAATGAAACTTTTTAGAGAAAACCATTTTTTTCAACATAATTAATTCTAATTGTGTTTTAGTTATAAAAAATTATAATATTTTTTATTCCCTTTAAAAGAGGGTTTATCTGTTGGAAATATATGTATAGCTTTTTGAGGGTATTAACAGTAAAAGGAATCTCACTTCGCCTAGTCTTATTCTCGTCAAGTTCATAAAGTTTGCTTTGCTGGTGATTGGGATGTTAGGAATCAAGCGATCCTAGACAAAATTATCCTTTCTATCCTATTAAAATGTGAAATAAATGCCGGGTTATACGACGCAGTTCAAAAATAATTTATATTTAAAAGAAAGCATGTTTCGCTTTATTATATCCATCTGGGTTTCGCGCTTGTTTACACAAATGAAAAAGGAATGGGGATATTATAATATTAAGGAAATGTATCCACATTCAAGCAAAATCTGATTCAATTTCTCTAATTTACTTTGTAGCTGGCTTTAAGTATTTACTGTGTATTTAATACCGAAACAGTAAGCTAGGACAATGAAAGAGAAGGACTTTTGTTTAGTTACAAATTTGTATATTTTTATGGTTTGCAGATTGGGTGTAAATATGGGTCTTCTACCATAAGCTATTTTTATATTATGTTTTGTACTAATCTAACATCATGTACGGGCTATACACATTTAACTACGCTAGTGAGTTAGGAACTAGGAGAATGCGTTTAGCGGAAATACATCCAGATGAGTGTGGAGAAAGAGTAAAAAAAACCACTTGATTTGAAAAACTCAGTACACACAGCCGGGATTAACACCCCGTTACAGGTAAACTGTATTAAATAAGTTTGGCATTTAGTCCACGTGTTAATAGAACCTCTAGGTGCTATATTATATAGATAATAGTTTTCAGCCAGTGTGCCTTAAGTTGATAGTTTTTTTTAAACACATGTGTATATTGAACTTCATATGTATTTACGCCTAATTATTATATATATTTTTAAGAATAATCCTAAAATCCACAACGGCTTACCACTTTGCCTCCACAGCTAAATGCGGGTAAATTTCTTCTAAAATTATACCTTCCTCATCTTTATTTCATTAGTGAAATTAATGTGTGTGTATTACCTAAATGGGTACAAAGATGCAGACCAGTAACCTCCCCCTCCTAATGGTAAAGAAAATGTCTTAAGTTATGTCATAAAAAATGTACCTTATGAGTTAGATTCAAGCACGTTGGCATGAAGGTAACCTCACTAATACCAAATATCTGCACAGTAAAAATACTAATTTTATTTGTCTCTAAATATGTCTCTTGAGTGGGCTGGTAGTATGAGTGGAACAGTAATGATATTGATTTGTTTGCTAAGCATGGAATTTGTCCAAAAAGTGGCATCATAACATTAGTGGTAAAGTACCGCAGTACCGCAGTCCCAAGCATACTACTGCTGCACTACTAGTCCAGTCACTTTTTTTCTCCACTACACATCCATTTACACTACTGACCAACTCAGTTTCGTTCTTACATACTAGCCAATTGACTTATAAATAGAAATGAAAATTTTATGCAGTGACGGCTTACAGTGGAGGAGTTATATTTTAGAGTGCCTATTATACTTCAGAATACGGTGTGCTAAGAGATGAGTGTGTTATAAGAAGGTGGCACTGGTGTGGGGGAGACAAATGTCAGGCGAACCTTAAAATAATTTTAATTAACTTATTGATGATGAAAAATTGAAGTAAAGAAGTATGATTTATGAACATAAAGGACCTACCAAGGCTCCCATTCATTTGTTTCTTTACTACTTTATTTTTTTTAGCATCGCGTCTCACTAACCGTTTGGTTTATTCTCCTATGTACTAATTACACCAATGTGTTAGGGATGAGGTAGGTTGCATTTAAAGGAATTGCACCCGTGAGATTGGAAAACCATTTAGGAAAAATCCCCCTAAGTACACCCAACCGGGATCGACACCAGTCTCCCTGTCATCGGCAGTCTATTCTATTGCGAGAGTGGTGCGTTAGACCGTGCGGCCACCAAAGCTCGTTTGAGGATGTTTCTGGTATTAACGCCCTTTGGAGAAATTGATTTTAAGAATTAACGTCGACATTTGGGATATCTGTATCTTGAGTACATTAGTTTCATTTAATCAGTTGAAATTATTTTACAGAAATAATAATTGAAAATTTTCCAGAACGGAAAGTGTTCTGTCGCACATCTAAACTTATGAACTCTATTGGAAAATAATGTTTTTCTGTTTCAGGTTTACTATGTGCTATGAACTAAAAGCTATACACTATGTTTGAATATAATGCCATCTAGGAATGGTTTTATATTCATTTATAATGCATAGCTAATAGTAAATAGTGCAAAGCGCACAATGCACACCTCATATGAAAAATACAAGTTTATAACAAAACGTGGTTTAGAAAAGTTTTCCTTTACTTTTATTTCATGATACCCGCCTCGGTGGCGTAGTTAGCTAACGCGCTAGTCATGTTGAGCTCAACCACTGAGGACGGGGAGATTGAGGTTCGAACCTCGGTTGGGTGAACTGGGGGTGGTTTTCCACTCCCCCTCCACGCTAATTCGGGTTCACTTCCTCTAATACAACCTTCCAAATTCCTAATCCATTAGCGTAATTAGTACTTTAAGCGTATAACCCGAACGGGTAGTAAGACGCGGTGCTAAATAATAATAATAATAATAATAATATTTTATGATCAAATGTTGGTAATATCTTTTAAAATTTAATTATTATAAATCCACAATCCTATATGCGAACTCTAGCTCTATGGATCATGTAATTATTTGTCAAATTTAAAGAAAATGCGTACTGAGCAGCTGAGATAGATATTCACTATGTTTGGGGAATAGAGATAGAGGGAAGCACATTAACGTTTATAATCCACCAGCAACATTTTTAACATTGACAAATTTTATTTATCTTGAACACATAACACAACAAAGTACTAGTAAGTTAATTTTTAACATTTCAATTGACTAATCATGGAATTCAATTACAATAGTCAATAGTATACAATTAGAGAACAGTCTATATGCAAAATAGCTTCACTAATATATTGTATCCCAATAACAATAATTTTATCAGTATGTTGTTAGTTTCTATGTTTTGTTTAAAGATTAAACCCGCCTCGGTGGCGTAGTTGGCTAACGCGCATGTCGTGTTGAGCTCGACCGCTGAGGACGGGTAGATCGAGGTTCGAATCTCGGTCGGGTGAACTGGGGGTGGCTTTTCCTAAATGGTTTTTCCACTCTCTCTCTCTCCACGCAAATGCGGGTTCACTTATCTCTAATTCAACCTTCCCAATTCCTAATCCATTAGAATAATTAGTACTTAAAGCGTATAACCCGAACGGGTAGTAAGACGCGGTGATAAATATTATTATTATTTAAAGATTAAACCTTATAAATGATTGTTTTCTGAGCATTTACTTGTTTTATTAAAGGCAGATAGAGCACATCTTCCTTGTATTAAAATGATAATTTTTCAAATCCCACAACGAGGGACAGCGAAGCAAGTAACAATGGTTTCAATGTTTTATAGTATAGGGAAATCAAAATGTATTTTCCTAAATTACAGCTGACCATACAAATTTAAAGGAATGGAAATGTCCCAACAGAACACCCAAACTATCTTAGTATGTTGAATGATCAGAATATATCTTTTAGGGGCTGCGTATAGCATGTAGTATGACGCAGCGTTATATAAAATGATCAAGATTTAATGAGGAGTTCTGCCTAAAGTGTCCAACGAATGTATCGAACTTTCTAGGAACTATAACCGTGTGCTAAAGCTTAACTGTCAAAACAGCCAACTCATTGTTTACAAGCTAACATGACTAGCGTTCTTAGCATTATTGTCAGAGTTGAACTACCGGGCCCAGCTCATGGTTTGAAAGCTAACATGACTAGCGTTCTTAGCATTATTGTCAGAGTTGAACTACCGGGCCCAGCTCATGGTTTACAAGCTAACATGACTAGCGTTCTTAGCATTATTGTCAGAGTTGAACTACCGGGCCCAGCTCATGGTTTAAAAGCTAACATGACTAGCGTTCTTAGCATTATTGTCAGAGTTGAACTACCGGGCCCAACTCATTGTTTACAAGCTAACATGACTAGCGTTCTTAGCACATTGTCAGAGTTGAATTACCGGGCCCAACTCATGGTTTACAAGCAAACATGACTAGCGTTCTTAGCATTATTGTCAGAGTTGAACTACCGGGCCCAGCTCATGGTTTAAAAGCAAACTTCCATTTGTTTGCACACATCTTATTTTGCTATACTATCGCATTCCAGAACGTCACATATTAAGAGTTCAAACCCCAAAAACCATTCCTCAACTAAATGTCACCAATCTTTGTACCCCCACCACCATTTAGGAACTATATTTTTGTGCTAGGTTACTTCTGTTTCCCCTGTAGTGAAATTGTCTGTAAAAGAGTAACCTTGGTACATCTGTCTGCGATAATACCAGTTTACCTCGGTAGTCCTACTCGTTTGGTGGCTTTACGTGGACTAACCAATTATTTGGGACCAAACAAAATAACTTAGGAAAAATGCAATTTTGTTTTCCATCACAATCTTGTATTTAATGGACTGACAAAATTGTGTTGGGTAGGGAAATCTTATAAAGGTTTGCTATCCGCCTATTTGGACCAGGCTTCCGCTCTGACGGCCAGAGTTAGCATATCCGGATAGTGGAAAAAGAACACATTCTATAAATAAAGACCGAGGGGAAACGGGTACCAAATTTTGTACTTGACTATTTTTATTTTTAACACATTATCAATGTGAGTACAGATATAGATCTAACCTAAGTTACATATTAAAAAGTAGGTAACTTTTAACACAGGAAGATTTGTTTATTGGTATGCAGCCTGTATTTAATCAAATATTACACCAATTAGGCTAAATAAGGCTCAATATTAGCCTAATTAATATAAATTACACTAATATTGGTAACTTTAACTGCTCAAAATAAGATTTTGCCTTGTTCCAAACTTGAATATACACATTGGAGTTTTCCATGCAATAATTATGAAAATTTAAGGAAAAGTTTCAAAAATAGAGGGCATGTTAATATCGACACAGGAAGAGAGTATGCGATTTTGATGCAGCAAAGGGTGCAGTTGGTAACCATAGTTTCTACAGCTCTTATAAATAGACACAACTTTTACCTGTTTTGGCTTGTAGCCTTGATGTATTGTGGTGTGTTTTTGCACCAGGGAGTGGAAATGGAAGACCCTCTATCGTTCCCGACGCTCACCAAGTGTGAAGGAGATGACGAGGTTATAGACTCGAAACTTGAGACAAAGGTGAGAAGTAACAGCTGATCCGAACTTAACATGTAATGTACACAATTGTTGTAGAAATATTCAGGTATTATATTATCTATTAGATTTAAAGGAATTCCAAATAGTTATCTTTAAGGCTTGGGCCTAGATCATAAGTGGTTTTTAAAAGTTTTATTAGAAAACTAAATACGGCACTTACAGAATCGATAATTAAAACAAACTTAATTTTTAAAATAAATCCTTAACATGCAGTTTTATTTACCCTTCATGTGTCCTTGAATATAGCAAAGTTTATCTTGAATGGTTTCACTGAGGTAAAGATTATAAATAGGAAACGGATTATTATTATTATGTGTTCTGTCTTACGACAGGTATATTCCTTTTGTCACTGAACTTAGACCTCCAATGCACCCTGTCCTCTGCCTCCTCCTTCCTAAGCTCCTCTTTCCCTCAACCTTTCCTTCTATGACGTCATGCCTCCAAAGGATGTACCAAAGAACCTCATCCAAACTGGATCTCTTCTCGCCCCACTCTTCTTAGAAATGGTTTATTTGTCCACCTGATCTTGTCAGGTCTCCTCCAGCTCCACATTTCAAAGATCTCCGAGTATTTCTTTTCCACCTTCCTGAGACTACAAGTTTCTGCTTCATACAGCGCAATGCTCCAAATGTAGCATTTCATCACTTGCTTCCTCAGTTCTCAACTTGTAGACATTGAAAATGTTTATAATAGGCTTTAAAAATATGGGATTTAGGCATCCAAATAGGTTCTTTAAGGAAAAAAATGGGTGAACTATGAACACTGTAGAATCTATTTAACTACAGCTTGCAGGCAACACACATAGCTATTAATACAAGAGCGCCCACTTTTTTAGATTTTCATTAGGGAAATGAGTTATATGGCCATTTCTACAACGGCGAGAGAGTTCCCCCCCCAAGATGTTTGCCACTGCTTCCATCATCCTCCATCTGGGGTTTTGTTTTAATATCAGTTCCAGATTTGTTGTGATTGTCATAGTAACAGAACCCGTGGTGAGCCTCACGTCTTCCTGTATTTGTTGTGATTGTCGTAGTAACAGATCCGGTGGTGAGCCTCACGTCTTCCTGTATTTGTGATTGTCGTAGTAACAGATCCGGTGGTGAGCCTCACGTCTTCCTGTATTTGTTGTGATTGTCGTAGTAACAGATCCGGTGGTGAGCCTCACATCTTCCTGTATTTGTTGTGATTGTCGTAGTAACAGACCTGGTGGTGAGCCTCACGTCCTCCTGTATTTGTTGTGATTGTCATAGTAACAGATCCAGTGGTGAGCTTCAGGTCTTCCTGTATTTGTTGTGATTGTCGTAGTAACAGAATCTGTGGTGAGCCTCACGTCTTCCATTATTTGTTGTGATTGTCGTAGTAACAGATTCTGTGTTGAGCCTCACGTCTTCCATTATTTGTTGTGATTGTCGTAGTAACAGATCCGGTGGTGAGCCTCACATCTTCTTGTATTTGAAGCATCGTACTCTCTGATTCTGTTGAAGAAAGGTCCCTGGCCTCTAGAGCAGCGAGGGCCCCAGGCAGGTTACCAGACTGGCACTTCTAAACCACAACAGTCCTAGAAGATTCTACCTTATAGAGGCAGCACCCTCAAATGATATAGCTTTCCGTATTCTGTATACCTAAATTAATCCTTTGATGTAAATAATATCCAGCTTTCTTAATTCAATAGTTTTATTCGTCTTTTAAAGTAAGGCCTTTTTATTTTGCACTTGTGAAATATTTGTATCGGCTTCATTTTCTGGTTGAGAAGTGAATCATTCGTTGACACGAGTGTAAGTAATCTCGCTCCTCCCCACTTTGATATTTCCCCCTTTCCGATAGTTACCGATTGGTGAATACAAGGACCCACAATGCAATGTGAGAGGAACTCTGAGTAATGGTGGCTGCCTCTTTCAGTTCATTGACACGAGATGTGCATTTCAATTACCAAAAAAAATGTTGAATAAATCTTATATTTTAAAACTATAAAAAGTGGCACAGTTGATCTTAAAATTTAAAGACTTGTTTTCATCGTTCGCCCAAATGTAAACCTTAAATAAATCGTGTAAGAAACAGTTGCCCCGAAAATGTTCTAGATTAATAGAAGTGTTTTTCATATTGTTTACAAAAAAATGTAAAAACTTAAATTGTATATAATTAAATAATTGGTTCCAAAGTTCATCAAGCTGACAAATGTACCTTTGTGTTGTTCCGCTATAACGTAACGGTGCAAATTGTTATTGTTAAATATTTTATAAGAATAAACTATATGCAATTTAGAGTAGGAAATTTATTTCAATATAAATGTACCCAACCACATAAATATAAAACCAATGTTAACAATGCTGCAATAATAATGGTGCCCAACCGTTTGGTTGTCTGGGGAGACATTTAAAATGGTTTAAAATGATAGTGTACAACATGGCACAAATAAACAAAATATATTATCAAATAAATTAGGAAAGGGAATCCATTTGGTCAATGTGAAAGAAGCGTCTTACGTTTGTTTGGGAATGTTGAGAGGATGAGAGTGGATCGAGGGACGAAGCAGATTTATGAAGGTAGAGTGTGTGGATCAAAAGGGAGGGGTAAGTTATGTGAGACGCGTCTAAATGTTGTAGACGAATGTGTGAAAAAGAGGAACGTTAATAGTTTTAAAGGTGACCTGGCGGTCTAGGGGTAAGGTGTCAGACTTCTATGCTGGCGGCCGGGGTTCAATCCTTGGTCCCGGCACAGATTTATCTGATTACCAAACCCCTCCTTCACCTCTGACAAGACATCTTGTGAATGTGGGGTTCGGATCCCACGTTAAACTGTAGGTCCTCCATTTCATCTCACAATCACCCTACCATTACACATTAGCGTAAGTGCGTATAACCCGAACGGGTAGTAAGACGCGGTGCTAATAATAATAATAAATAATGAAATTTACCTCTTCTCTTATGCTTGGCACAAGTTCCAGCTGTCGTGAAAATTAATTATCACCACCTATCCAGTGATTACAAAATAAACCCCTTTCCCTTGGGCTTTTTCACCACAGTTGATAAAAATTAATGAAGTACTACAACATTTTCGGAACTGCCAATAAACAAGTTGACGTATGCAGGAATGCTGCGTAAACACAGTGGTAAACTATGGTAATTTCCATCCAATGCCCTCGGCGGCCGATACGATCTTAGGGTACTTACACTAGACTCGGTGGAAACTATTTACAAGGGTCAATTTCCAAACAAGTATGCCGCGACACTCTTCTGGCACAAACCAATAGCGTGGGGGGGCGGGGGGGAGACAGAGCACCGTGTAATGGTAGGGTGATCGTGAGATGAAATGGAGGACCTGAACCACAGTGAAGGTTTAGTTTAGTTTAGTTTAGTTTATTTAGACATAGTTAAAATAAAACATTAGTACTACAATCAGTCAATACAATTTAGATAAACAACAAAACAGTTCTTAGAATAATAACCTTAACAAAAAAATAAATATATTCAACTAAGTGAAAAGGGACAACCTGAACATTTCCTAGACCTAACCCCAGTACCTATTTAAAAAACTGGGGCGTGCTACCCTTCTTAACTCTACTCCTCCTATTTCACAATTCCTTTTTATTTATTAACTACATCGATGTTAGCGCCTAAACCTAATGTCCATATATTACCGCCTACCATTTGTTGTTCAACTAGTTGGTTCACCCCGGGTATATTACGCCCCCGGTACCCCACCCCACTGGATATCCCACCGCTACTGGATCCGGTGGTTCTGGGCCAGCAAGAGCCCCAACGGGGCTGGACATCCCCTTATTCACCACCTGGGGAGGTGCCCTATCAAGATCTCGCTCCGCCTACCTTCCCCACAAAGCCAGCACCATGGACCTAAACCTAACTTATATACTAATTACTATAAAATAGTACATTTAATACAAAATTAAAAGAAAGCTTAACCTAACTTATCCTATTCACTTCCTCAAGGCTGCAGTCTTTTCCTGGTCCTCTCATACAGACGACTGTTGCCAGCCGA
>CABEEJ010002650.1:37204-71038 GCA_901482245.1 Timema douglasi | reverse complement strand
ACCCTTCCTGAGCCAATACAGAGCAGCTCTTTTCCGCACCTCCAAGTCCAATGGCCAGATACCCAGGGCCACGCACAACGAGTCAGTTGCCACCGTCCTAAAGGCGCCAGAGAGCCTAAGAAGTACACTCCTTTGCATGCTTCTCACTCTTACTCTCTGTACCACTCGCTTTAATCTATGCGCCCAGACACTGGCTCCATAGCCCACGATGGAGACTAGCAGAGCCTGGTGATAAAGCCTTATGCACCTCATAGGTAGCATAAACCTCTTATTTCCTATACCTATGATCTTATTCATCACTCTTAATGCCCGAACACATGCGTTCTCCACGTGCGCAGTGAAGTTCCTCTTCTCGTCAAGAGTGACGCCTAGGTATCTGGTATTCCTACTACGTCGTATACTCCGTCCGTCCATTTTTATCATCGGATCCCTTTTCAACTCTCCCCTAAATAGCACATAGGTCGTCTTTGCTGGCGCCAAGCTTAACTTCACCCGCTTACACCAAGAGTTAAGCCCTGCAAGCACCGCCCCACTCTTGGTCTCTACTTCCATCCTTGTCCCTGCCTCCACTATCAGGAGAACATCATCAGCAAAGGCGACCACTCCCGCCGTTCCAGGGAGAGCTTCCAGTTCTGATAACCCAGGCTCGAGCCCTAAGTCCCAGAAAATCGGCCCACTGACCGATCCCTGTGGACATCCCTTGGTTAATTTCTTTCTTATCTTCATTCCTGGACATCTCAGGGTAGCATACCGATCTCTACAGTAGTCCCTAAAGACCCTGTAGAGATCTCCTGGACACTGTATTTCCCTTAATCTCTCAAACAACGTTGGAGGCCTGGCATTCCCCACATTCACAAGATGTCTTGTCAGAGGTGAAGGAAGGAGTTTGGTAATCAGATAAATCTGTGCCGGGACCGAGGATTGAACCCCGGCCGCCAGCATAGAAGTCCGACACCTTACCCCTGGACCACCAGGTCATCAGAATAGGCAATTATAGATACTATAAAATTAACATATTGTACTCATTACAACATGAAATGAATATATATCTCAACTGTTTGTTTAACAATCAAGGAAAAGATAATACTGGTACGGTAACTTGTCAGGGTGTACGATACACTGCATATACGTGGGTGTGACCTTACATACATACATTACCAATTCATTGACATCCTAGTCGACTTCACTCAATCACACATTACTGTATACAAAATACTATTCACCAGGATCCAAACCAGAGCCCCACGAATAATCTTAACAAAGTAAAAAGAGAAGTTATATATTTAATAAGGTATTGTGCATTGTTTATTATATATTTCTTAGATATATGTATATCTCATTGTTTATTATATATTTCTTAGATATATGTATATCTCATTGTTGTCAGATATGTTTCGAGGATACACCTTTAAAGGATCCTTACATCTGTATCAAAAACCTGGTGGCAAAGGAGGAAACCAAGAGAGAGAGCCCCACGAGTGAGACGTATGCACTGAACATTCATTGTTGATTAGCGCAGTATGCACTGAACATTCATTGTTGATTAGCGCAGTATGCACTGAACATTCATTGTTGATTAGCACAGTATGCACTGAACATTCATTGTTGCTTAGCGCAGTATGCACTGAACATTCATTGTTGATTAGCGCAGTATGCACTGAACATTCATTGTTGATTAGCGCATTATGCACTTTAAAATTGATCGCATGTTTGAGGCAGGTGTGAGTCGGATAAATAGACAATTTAAATTTTAACCAAAGGACAACATGAATTTGAAATATGTTTAAAATCAATCACAGACAATCACACTGAAATTCTAAAAACCACATAATTATTAGTGTATATATGACTTAACGTGGCATAGTTGCTAAATAACACAACAGAAACATTCTCATTTGAAGCTGCTAACACATGATAACAAACAATGTTAGAAGTGAAGCTAGCTCAGATACGTGTCTCGCTACCCATTCGGCCACTCACACTAATGTGTCAGGGGTAAGGAAGGTTGAATTTAGGGGGAGTACACCCTGGAGAGTGGAGAACTATTGAGTAAAAACCCACCCTTAGTGCGCCCGACTGGCGTGGAACCCCCGTCTCCCTGTCTTTGGCAGTCTAGTCTAACACGAGAGTAGCGCGTTAGACCATGTGGCCACCAAAGCGGGTGGGAATTTAATCAAATGCACCTCTGTTACTAGGAAGAGGAGTAAATGCTATCAATTTAAAAAAAAAAAAATGGGGCCTGAATTGAACCAGGAGGCTAACGGGGAAATGTTGTCCAAGACAGTTTACTGGTAGCCCGATATGTTCCATTTGTCGACCCTTGTATTTAATACATGATTTATTATGTTTAGGGGCTGTATCTCAAACAGAGTGGGTGCTGCAGCCGATACGAAGGCAGGTTGGTAGTATTTACTCTCACAATATTGTAATTTAAAATATAAATCTAGCTATAAAGGATGATGCAAATAAATATCGACCGAGACATTCCTGGCATCCAATCAGTTGGCACAAAGAAAATATTCCAGAAGTATTTTATCTCGTTTGAAATCTGTGAGGGAAATGGATAAACCAAATGCATCACATTTCCCTCACCAACATGGAAGGGGGTGACCTGGCGGTCGGGGTTCAATCTCTCGGTCCCGGCACAGATTTATCTGATTACCAAACCCTTCCTTCACCTCTGACAAGACATCTTGTGAATGTGTGGAATGCCAGGCCGCCGCCGTGGTTCGGATCCCACGTTAAACTGTAGGTCCTCCATTTCATCTCACAATCTCCCTACCATTGCACATTAGCGTAAGTGCGTATAACCCGAACGGGTAGTAAGACGCGGGGCTAGTAATAATAATACATGGAAGGGTTTTAGGAATAAAACCGGAGAAAATTGTATTCATAAAATGGTACTAAGTTAAATATATTATGCAAAAATCCATAATCCAAAACGTGAACAGTTGAAACTTTACTTGAAATTGAATTAAGTTCGAAATAATTTTGATATATACCATAAAACTCTTTTTACACATTTGTGTACTATAAAACATTTTAAATGTGTTCCGTTACGTTCCAGACTTCAACCTCGCCCACCGCATGGCAAAAATCGTGAGGACCATAATCCAAAATGACGAGAAGCTCATTCCATTTTCCCTGGAGAACATGTCGTCGAAGCAAAGTGACGATACGTTCGCTTGCGAACATTGCCACCATACGTTCAAGTTCGCCAGCCAGCTCAAGCGACACACGCTGATCCACACTGGGGATAAACCCTACTCCTGCAATATCTGCAACAAGACCTACAGACACCTGAGCAAGCTCAGACAACACTCGCTGATCCACACGGGAGAGAAGCCATATTCTTGTGAAGACTGCGGGAAGTCGTTCCGACGCAGCAAGTCCCTGCGGCTGCACTCCATACTCCACGGGAACAACACCCACCTCCAGAACGAGCTCTCTCCCAACCTGCGGGCCGGTTCCCCAGGGCCGTTCAGGTGCGACAAGATCTACAGTTGCCCGACCGACCTCAAGAGACACTCCACGGCGCATGCCACGGCACTTTTGTTCAAATGCGGGGTGTGCGGCAGAACCTCGCGGGATGCGAAGCTGTTGAGGCGGCACGCGATGTCTCATCGTGTCCGTACCGTGATCGAATGCGAGACTTGTCATGTTGCCTTCCCTTGCAAATATTCCCTGAGGCAACACGTACTCACCCACTCTAAGGAAGAAGCTCTCGAATGCGACTTGTGCAGCAAACTATTCCTGAACAAGACCGAGTTGGAGAAACACATTTCCACTCATTCGGTTGAGAAAACAACCCCGTGTCCGTAGTGCTCTCTCTGGGACAAGGAAAGTTGTAAAGGTTTACTAACAGAAACTACTGTATAAACACAAGTTGTCCACATTTCTCGACTGATTGGGGTTTAGAACGTGCGTCAAGACGCAATTACTGGTACATAGCACCGTTGACCAAGAGTTCAAGTGCAACATGAGAAATTGCAAAAACAGGAATTAAACACAAGTGTAGCTCTATTGAAAATTGACTGCCGAGAATTCCATTTATAAAACCCAATCTGAATTTATTTGGTTGTTTTTATTTCATCAGGCCACCCTGGAATTAATATAACATTAACCCGCCTCGGTGGCGTAGTTGGTTAACGCGCTTGTCATGTTGAGCTCTGCTGCTGAGGAACGAGGAGATTGAGGTTCAAATCTCGGGTCGGGTGAACTGGGGGTGGTTATTCCTAAATGGTTTTCCACTCTCTTTCCACACAAATGCGGGTTCACTTCCTCTAATTCAACCTTCCAAATTCCTAATCCATTAGAGTAATTAGTACTTAAAGCGTATAACCCGAATGGGTAGTAAGACGCGGTGCTGATAATAATATTATAATATAACTTTACTTTTGATTAAGCAGACTTAAAGCGTGTAACCAGAATGGGTAGTAAGACACGATGCGCTAAAAGGAAAAAGTTTATAAACAGACCGCAACTCGCCTGATGTCTGGTGAACCAACTCCACAGCCTTATCTCAAGTATATATTAGACTCGATAACTTAAAACAAGTGACGATTAATCAAGACAATACCAACTACATCGTATTCTCATCACCACCTCTAATACTCGTGTATCTGTTTAGTTGGTAATGGTGTTTATAGATGCGGAGAATTCAAATGAAAGTGCGAATAGGAATAAATATATATAAATATTTAGAACCGCGTCTTACTACCCGTTCGGGTTATACGCTTTAAGTACTAATTACTCTAATGGATTAGGAATTGGGAAGGTTGAATTAGAGGAAGTGAACCCGCATTTGTGTGGAAGGAGAGTGGAAAAGCATTTAGGAAAAACCCTCCCCAGTTCACCCGACCGAGATTCGAACCTCGATCTCCCCGTCCTCAGCGGTCGAGCTTCAACACGACAAGCGCGTTAGCCAACTACGCCACCGAGGCGGGTAAAATAGGAATAAAGTGTGGAGAGTTGTGGAGGAGGCGACTGGACCGGAAAGAAGAGTTGTAACGAGAGTAAAGCGTGTGTATGAGGATACACCAAGTTGTGCTAAAACACAACGGTTCTAAATAAAAGATGAAGTGAAGCAGAGGAATATTTGAAATGGTTGTGAGCAAAGTGGCGGGAAGTAGATTCAAGGGGGAGAAGAGAGACCAAGTCCAGGAATGGTTTGATTAAGTTAAGGAGAGTGGAGGGAAATGTATCACGGCAAAGTGTGAAGGGAAGGTGATAAGGTTGGATGGAGGAGAGCCGAGGAAAGAACAGAACATAAAACATCTTGTAAGCATAATGAGGAAGGTGGAAGCAGGGACGATCTGATAATAAGAGAACCGCACTGAGAGTTGTTCTGTGTGTTTCACAGAGAGGTGGCCCAGTGGCTAAATAGTTTTATAATAATAAAATTTGATAAAAATAAACAAACATGTGTAAATTTAATGAAGAAAGCCCAACCCAGGGAAAGAGGAACAATGTAATAATCCCAAGCACAAAGGTGACATCTTCTTCCTTTCTTCTCTCTTCTATAGTATAAGTACAGTAGCTCCATGGCTTCTTTGGTGCTGAGTGAAAGCCCACAGCTGACAGATAACGGCCTTGAAAAGTTACCAGAACAGATTATGTATCCCTACGCAGAACCATATGATCTGCAAAAAAACATGTGTTTAGCAGCTGTCACTTCTGATAGTCAAAATGTAGGTATATACCTAAATGTTGACTGTCAGCTCTCAGCTGTGAGCTGTCAGTCCGCACCAAAGAAGCCGTGGGGCTACTGTAGTCACACATACATGTTAACACAAAAAGAGCAATATTTCGGCATTGTTACCTTCATCACACACGAAGATAAGAGCGAGTACACTACTTGACACAAACACTGAATTATAAGAAGAAATTGTTAGATAAACACTGTACCCACTTTTATAGGAGCAAAGATACATTTCTCAAAGCTTTGGCTCAGGTTATCAATATAAATAAGTTTAGTGTGTGTGTGTGTCTCCATATATAGATAGAGAGAGAGTTAATCTTTTAGAAAGACAGACAAAAGTTATCTTCTATTAAGGCCTGGTGGGCCAGTTCCCACTGTCTAGTTACTAGAAGATGTCACCTTTGTTGTGTAGGTGTGTAAGAAAAGTGCTATACAGGGTGTACTTTGTACCTCTTCATTGTCACACATGAAGCATAGACAGGGACATTGAATGTAAGAGAGACTAGGATAGTGGGAGCCATGAGAATGAAGTTTGTGAGGAGCTTGTTACCTGTCGAGAGGAGAAACAAGATTAGGAATGAAGTTATGTGGGAAAGTGGTACACCAGATAGCAGAGGAAGCAAAACAGAGATGGTATGGTCATGTAATGAGGATATTGGAGTGTATGAGATAGTAGAGGAAGCAAGACTGAGATGGTATGGTCATGTAATGAGGATATTGGAGTGTATGATATAGCAGAGGAAGCAAGACTGAGATGGTATGGTCATGTAATGAGGATATTGGAGTGTATGAGATAGTAGAGAAATCAAACATTAAAAAGAAGGGCAAAACTTACACACTTAACCAGAAAACTGTAGGCCTCAAAGTTCATAGTTAACAGTCTGTTGACTGTGCTTAGTTCTTCTTCCTCAGAACATATACGTTTGGCTTTGGTCGCTAGTATATAGAGTAGAGAGTGTTTTAAAAGGATAGTTTTATTGAGACACGAGTTGGACAATCCACCCAATCCGCTCCCACTGTGATCCGAGGGACACCTGATCCATGTAAGTACTTCTTCAGTTTACTGGTTTTTCTCTTGTTGATACCTGTGTGGGCTAACGCTTTGCTCATTGACTACGGACGAAGGAAATAAAATTGAGAAGAATTGCACATGTGTTTGTGTGAAAGAAGAATGGGAGGTAACTTAGGGAAACAAACTCGACATACCCAACCAGGATTCAAACCCTGACCTTCATATCATCTGTAAACCAGACTAGATGTGTGTCGACATTTAGTTGCGAGTTTCTCCCTAACGCAGTCGGGAATGTACACATACAACTCTTAGCCCTCCACGTTTTTACTTTACGTCTCTGATTATGTAGTTGTGATGATATTCCATTAAAATATAATTATCTGTGAGCCTCACTTTTCCATTTTTGTCAATTTTGTGTAGAGTTTGGGTGTGCTAATATTTAGTAGGTGGTAATAACGCAACCTCTATTTAAACAGAGACGGAATGGTTGAGGAAAAAAGGAGAGATAGGAAGTGGTTCCTAACCTTTTCAGTCGTGCCACCCCTATGACCTATCCGAGAACCTTTCTTTACCCCTTCTTAAAAAAAACTTGTTGCGAACTAACAATATTTATCGAAAAAAAAATTCAAAACAAAAACAATGTCTAAATTTTACAGGTAAAATATTGGTGAGAAGTTTTTTTTTATTTTTAGTCTCCGACAGAGTGCATCTTAAATCATGCTTGCTCTACATTGAGTCGGTTTCTAACCTTTTTTTTATTGATACCAAAGTCGAGAAACCGCTCTCATATCTAGTACAAGTAGTAACAAATGGAATTAAAATTATTAGAGCCCTGTCAGCTATAATAGGATATTCTACTCCCGCGTTTCGCAAAAATATAGGGAGGTCATAGCTTTGAAATTCCACTTTCAAAATGTGTTATCCTCGCGTAGACCAAGGAAATGGAAGGGGAAACCATAATCCTTTGTAAACCACTGTTCTAGAGGCACCCATCTTCAAATATTTCCCTAGGATGAATACATTGACCTTACCACCATCCCACCCGAATTATCCATACAACTTTTTGAGTACGGCATACCCATTAATTTTCTCATATGCCATAGGTTTACACTTATGATCTCGAAAACCAAACAAACCTTTAATTTTACTAGTTTAGTTTCAATATATGCAAAAAGTCCTATCTTTACCACAAAATTGAAAGTAAAATAATAATGACATTTTATCATTTACTCAAACCACTAATAAAGAAAAATAAACCGCCTTTGACTACAATAGTATCAAAGTAAGAAAAGCAAAGAATATCTAACCTCTAAATCGTAATCTTCAATTTGGAGAAAAACAAAAATACCGTAAAAAAATGATACTATAATCGAATTAAAATGGTCTATATTTTTTCGAGCGAAATTGAACAAAGTAGGAGGGTAATTTTAGTAGCTTAGGATAATTTGTAGGCTCCTTATCAGGCTAACTGTTAAAATTAAGGTTATAATATATTTCATCTAGAGTTTGTCACAATTGTTTAATACTATTTGTACTGATTTAATTCTTAGTTACTTTAAGTTTAACAAACTTTATAATTTTTTAATAACGTTCATATTTGATTGGTTAAGGAGTAGTCTTTAATTTTATTCCCTTTTACTTATTTGATAGTAGATTACCTAGTCTAAAACCCTTGGTTTTCATCAGACCTAAAGATGGTGTCGTTATGTACTATCAATCATAGTTCTGCTCGCATCGACTTTTTAGAACAGTCCCACACCTGTGACGAGTAAAGTGGGCGTAAGTTTGGATCAGATGGAACAAGCTATACTCTGAGACGACGCGAACAACTTTTAACTCATTTCCGTTCTCTGTTTTAAGATGGCGAAAGCAAACTTTTTCTCTTGATCATCTGATAAACCGAGTACTAATGATGATTACGTCACTATTCAGTTAGTTTCTACTAACATGAGCGAAAATGATTCAAAATGGTTAAACAATAGCTGGGAGTAGGCTTATATTTTTGAAATATTTAACTTTGAAAAATGACCCTTCGCCCACCACTTGTGTAGATAGAGTATCTAATTAGATCATGCAACTACTAATGCGGGCTATTTTAATTATTATGATGGTTTTTATTGTTATTTAATTTGCAACTGTAGTCCACAATTTGCGCTATGTCCCCATTTTTTTTAAAAAAATAAGCTTTCCAATGCACTTCTTTTTGCGACCACAATATTCTGGCTGGTAGAAAAAAAATTATTGGGTGTCAGGAATAAGTACCTATGCCTGATTACATACTGAAGTAAAAGTGAAACCTGAAGTTTAAGCTCAGGTTATGAGATAACCTGACATTGAAACAGGTAATAAATATCTTAAGCTGAGGTTATATTTGAATCTCGACCAACCTGACATTGAAACAGTGGCCCTGAGCGCTTTGGAAATCAATCATGGTTTACATGGCACACCGACATTTATCACGTTATTCGGACACCTTTAATGATATTTTCGTTTAATAGTTTTAGCAATTCAAAAAGAATATACAAATTTATTCTTTGAATTAAATACTGAATAAATTAATTGATATATGTAATAACAGATAATATTGTGTAAATTTTTTGTATTTATAATGGGTCATTAAGTTTTAAGTAGGGGGTTAAGGCGAATTTATATTATTTATTATTTATTTATAATAACTCAGATGATTTAATAATTTTGTTTGATCATGAACGTGTCTGAATTTCTAACTTGGGGTTAACCCAAAAAGTGGGTGGAAGAGATAGTTAATTAATAATTTGGGTCCCACCCTATTATATATATATATATATTACATACTATTGGATTAGGCATTAGGCTTTGCTTGTGTAATTTAAGTAGTGATTGCATTAATAATTCTCTGTGTTAGCTCAACATTAAAATAAACTCAATTTTTGTTTATTAGATACGTCAGATTCATCAAAAAAGACTGAACACTTCTCTCAATAGTTTGTTATTATTTGTAAATTATATAATAGAGGTTAGTTCTCTTTACCAAAGTGTTAATAATTTCGTGTTAAATGATTAAAGAGCCTATGGCAGTAACATAATTTGTTCAAATAAAACTATAAATTTTGATTTTGTTCAAAACACATGTTATTTCAATTTTTTATATGTATAATAATAAAATAAGAACATTTGTTTAGAACATTATCTCTCCTATATTTAATATACTTGAAGATTGTTTTTTAGGTAATACCTATATAATTTACTAAAAATAAGCTCACAAACCTACTAATGCACATTGTAAAGGGGCTATACTCTTAAATTTAACTAACAATTCACATATAAATATTTACATATTAAATCACAGAGCCATATATCGATTAGACTGTCTTAAATATTGAAATTATTTACGCGTGCTTTAATCTATGTATTTTAGATCTTGGCTTATATTCAGGCGTAGTTTAAATTGCTTCTAATAAAAGTACCATAGCTCATCAAACATGATTTAATATACAATACAAGGATACCAAATGAGACCTAATGATTATGGTCAAACGCATTTATTAACTATAGCAAATTAATACTTCTATCCACAATAATTAGGTAATTATATCATTAATAGCTCTCAATTTGTGTTCAAGGCAGTAAGAACAAAAATGAAATATTTAATCTTAATTAAATCATATTATTTTACAATAATATCACTCTCATTGACGAAAAAAATCGTAGGTTCTTTAAAATATACACACAATATAGTTTTTGTGTGCCTTGTATCCTTTGTATTTTAATTGGATTTTAGCTCTACTCTGATTGGCTGAAATATATACACCGGTAATGTCTTATACGTAAATACTGAAGTTGAAGCGAAAAAGAGAAACAAAATGGTTAACAGGGTTAAAAGAGGGGTAGATGAAGGACAAAAGAAAATGGAGGTGCTTATCAACACCAAAACCCTCCAAAATGCTGGATGCGAGAAATAATAATGATGATGTCTAAATAGGTGAAGTTTTGCCACATTTATGAAGATGCAATTTGAATTATTTATTACACTGATTATGAATGCTCTTTTTTGTTTTAGAAACAATGTTATCTAACTTTAAGAAAATTATCAGTTAAAGCTCTAATCGTTATTATATAGCATTATCTATGAATCTAAATCAAACATCACTAACATATTGTATTATTTTAGAAATATTATATATAAATTGCGACATCCATTTTTCTACACCATACTTTTACTATTAGACTTTTCTACGTTGATCTTCTTTATTCATAAGTTTCATTAGTGGTAATTTAAAAGTTAAATACATGAATAATTATTATTTATTTTATTTACACATGTGTAATGCTAGTATTCAAATAAATAAAAGTTATAACTTCTAAGTAAAAGTTGTAGGGTGCATTACTTAGAAGTTGTTATTGAAGTGTCACACCATATCAAAAAAAGTTCCACCCCTTCTAGGAAAAGGGGCAAAGACTACTCTAAGGCATTTTCCATTTCAAATTTAAAAAATATTCACTGCCTAATTTAACACATTACATAAATTTAAGACAAATATAAATGACTATTTTAAGAACACTTGAAAAATAGCTTACTACAAAACGTTTAAGTGTTCAATATAGATCCACAATAAAATATAATCTTGAAAATAATGTACAATATCTAATAGATGGCATCTTTAAATATAGATTTGTTTATTGGCATAAAATTTAATCCCCATAAGTTTCTATATTGAAAAGACCTATAATGATTTGCGTATTGAAATTTACGAGGTATGATACAGAGCAAAGTGGTGAGTGACTCGAAGTAGCCATTTTCAAACAGTATTCTATTCTTTCTCTTTGCATTTACACAACTCTCTGAGTGAGGACGGGGCACCAATACGTGATAAACCTAGTTTGATTAACACAACGTTTCAAAATGTAAGTTAACAATTATATCTCTGTTTCAAACATACATAGAGTAATTTATTTCCTGTATTTATGTATTAATAACTCTTTAAAAACTTTGTTCTTCTTAAGAAACACTACTTTTCAAATAGTAGTATATAAATATGCCATATTTTCTTTTTTTAGAGGGTATGGCCTTCTGCATCATGTATATATTTTCTCTTTGTAATAGCCATTGAATTTTCCAAATATTAGCTACGGCCCATCTTTTTTGAATATCATGATTAGAACTGTTTTATTGGATAGTCAATGTAATTTTAGGAGTAACATTTTTGTTCACATCCAAAATCCAGCTACTAGTGTTAATGTTTGAATTCTTGAATTTTAATGTCAATTCAAACTTAACGGAAATAATATTTTTCCTAAATGTGATGTTTTAAATTAACTAAAAAACCCTTCCTCGTCACGCTTTACGAAATATGGGATATTTAATTATATCTACTATTCATTTGTGAATAAATATTGATTTGTTAATATCCATGCACTTGTGAATAAAAGCCAGAACATTTCGGAAAAGGTTTTGGTCTGGTTATTTACAATGACATTTTAAGCAATTTAAAAAGGCTATACAGTTTATCATATATTAAGCATTTCCAATTGAATCAAATATAAATTATTTTGGGTTGAGAAAGCCTTAAAGACAAATAAACGTAAATTATGAATAATAAAGTAAACAAACTTTTCTCTTCATTATTTCTAAAATTCTAATTAGATTAAATACTTTAGCCACAGAAAGCAAACTATCCTTTTCTTAGTTGTATTTTGCTCTGACCTTAACCTGACAATATTTGTCATTAAATAACTTGTAACATTTTTGGATCAATATTAAAATAAAATACAAGCTTTTCATGTGCTTAAGAGACTGCAAGATAGAATTTATTTAATAAAGACAAAAAAAAAAGCCAACAATTCTAACCTAAAATACTAATTACATTATGTTATTCAAGTAATAGATGTAAAAATTACAAAAGGAAATATCATCTGGGAAAAATTATTGTTAACATGAGTTATCTTAAGGGCCTAGTTTTGGTTTTCAGTAAGCTTTGTTACAGAATAACCCCTTTCTTTTGAATTTAAACTACCAGTTAAAATAATGGTTCTCCTAAACAAATACTTTAACCCTTTAAAATGTTTTCACAACAAAACCACTACAAACTTATCATAAATAGACATTAAGGTTTTGTGATTTAAGAACAGCAACTTTAATTGAATGTATTTATCTTAAAAAAACCCAGGAAATCACAAAAATGTGGTTATCCAGCAATACTAAATTCAAGATAATTAATAAAACTTTCTTATTGTGAACAATTCAAAACCAATCTCATCCAAGGAATGCTGGAAAATTATCGTCGAAAAATCTTGTTTGAAACTGAACTGAAACACACTCATCGAAATTCATCCACTGGAAGTCAAATATTAAAATGATGTATAAATATATATATATATTCTAAGGATAAATAATGAATGACTACATATGATTATGTTCCTTTCTAACCTGACTTAACCTAACCTTCATTACAATAATCATTCGGCTGATTGATCTAACCTTACTATCGCCCTGTCCCCTAATAAATTAGAATCTCAGTTAGTGTTCACTAACTTAGTATTAGTTGACATGTTAATATCGTAAGGGATCATGGATCAAACGACTTGTTGCTCTAGTATGATTAGGTTTGGTTTAGGTTTTATTGAGGCGTATGAATGTTGTAAAAATAAAATAAATAGAATTAGATTATCATTGGATTCACCATTTCCTTCAGAGGAAAATCAGTATATATAACTTTTAATGGTTTGGTGTTTTAATTGAATCACATTACATGATGAGGTGCGTATGCATCATCCCCTATTAATCACACCTAGGGGTTGAAATATGCAATTTTTTTAAATATTGGCAACAAAGAGCCTCTTTCACTCCCATACGATAAAACACCACTTTGTCATGTTGGTATTGATGCAACTAGCTTAGATCATCATAATTTGTTTTTATCAGGTTAATAATTACAAGCTAAGTTAATCTCGAACATGTCACCCATATGTGACTTTTACCTCTAATTAGTTTGGTTTATATTGTCATAGTAAACATTCAAAAGTAACAACAAGCTTAGCAATTTTGTTGCGACTGCGCTATACATCTTGTTTGTTGAATGTATCATGCGGCAGTTAATGTTAGCAAACAAGAGCAGGGAGTGTGGTAACGTATATTACATTATCATCATCATCATCATCATCATCATCATCATCGCGTCTTACTACCCGTTCGGGTTATACGCACTTACGCTAATGTGTACTGGTAGGGTGATTGTGAGATGAAATGGAGGACCTACAGNGATATGAAATGGAGGACCTACAGTTTAACGTGGGATCCGAACCACGGTGGAGGCCTGGCATTCCCCACATTCACAAGATGTCTTGTCAGAGGTGAAGGAAGGGTTTGGTAATCAGATAAATCTGTGCCGGGACCGAGGATTAAACCCCGGCCGCCAGCACAGAAGTCTGACACCTTACCCCTAGACCGCCACCAGGTCACCTATTACATTATTAAAACAAACATTATATTGAATTAAATGCTGGTTATTTAAATACCGTATTGACCCGAATAATGCACGTCTTAGCACCTGATACGACCTTGAAATTTTGAAGCTGCTTTACATGAAAAATATAATGTGGGTTTCACATTTAATATGAGTAACGTTTTTGAAAGGACATATATAGGTTAGCACTAAACAAAAAAATTAATCTGAAAGAAAACATATAAACATTATAATTTATGGAATATTAGCGCTCATTGAACTAAACTCTGGCGGTGTGATGTGCACAACACACCTTTTTGGGGGAAAAAGAAAAATCACTCATAATAATGTTTAAAACCTCACTTTTTTTGGTCTCACAGCCTGTTCGGGTTATATGCTTATGTACTAATTACACCAATGTCTTAGGGATTAGAAAAGCTATATTTATATGAAGTGCACCCACATTTGCATGGAGGCAGATTGCAGAACCATTTGGAAAAAAACACTCTCGATACACTCGACCAAGATTCAAACCTCAATCTCCTCGTTATCAGCAGTCTAGTTTACTGCGAGGGTAGCGCTTAGAACATGCTGCCACCGAAGGGGGTTATTATATTAAAATAACAAGTCGGTGTGGATTGTTCAGTGAAATACCGAGAAAAGTGTACCCTATGTCTCAAACCGAGGACCTCCTCTTTTCGTTTCCGTTTATAATTGTGGTTGTGTTGGTTTCAGGTTGGGGACAATATTCCCCAAGGAGGAGCCTCGAGACATTATTATTAAGGAGGAGCCGGAGGTAAGTATTCTGGAGGAATATGGAGGGATAGCCACGGTTTGACACAACCTTTGTTAGGTCTGTTGGTTGTGAGCTGAGTGCTCTGTTATGATTTTATAATAATGTACTTTGATCAGAATAAAGAAAAAAAAACAAAAAAATGCTAATCTAGTGAAGAAAGCCCGCTTCGGGAAAGAGGTGAAATGTGCGAAGAATCTGATGCACAAAGGTGACATCTTCTTTCTTTGTTGTCTTCTCTATTTAGTTAAGCAATGGAGTAGTTTAGTTTTTGTTTAAAGTGTTGACGCGCACGGATGCGTGTCTTGAATCATCGCTTCCCCTCCACTCTAATAGTGTTGACGCGCACGGATGCGTGTCTTGAATCATCGCTTCCCCTCCACTCTAATAGTGTTGACGCGCACGGATGCTGTCTTGAATCGTTGCTTCCCCTTGACTCTAATAGTGTTGACGCGCACGGATGCTGTCTTGAATCGTTGCTTCCCCTCCACTCTAATAGTGTTGACGCGCACGGATGCGTGTTTTGAATCGTCGCTTCCCCTCCACTCTAATAGTGTTGACGTGTACGGAAGCGTGTCTTGAATCGTTGCTTCCCCTTGACTCTAATAGTGTTGACGTGCACGGATGCGTGTCTTGAATCGTTGCTTCCCCTCCACTCTAATAGTGTTGACACGCACGGATGCGTGTCTTGAATCGTCGCTTCCCCTCCACTCTAATAGCATTGACGTGCACAGATGCGTGTCTTAAATCGTCGCTTCCCCTCCACTCTAATAGTGTTGACGCGCACGGATGCGTGTCTTAAATCGTCGCTTCCCCTCCACTCTAATAGCGTTGACGTGCACAGATGCGTGTCTTAAATCGTCACTTCCCCTCCACTCTAATATGTAGCGGAGGTAACGATCACTAGCACAAGGTAAAAACATGACAAGGAAATAAGATGAGATAAAGATTTACAGTAGAAGAACAAGATTTAAAGTTGAATATCAGGTACAGTATATAGTGTCGGAAATATCAGTTCGGAGTATCAAGTATAAATTCAAAGCAAAAAAAGAGAACAACATCTTTAGATTGAACATATGGCAGGATTTAACAACTCCAGAAATATAGGACCTTGTATCTCGGGAGAGTAAGTGTCTAAGACAACGGAGTAACGGTTAAAAGGGCAGTGAAGTAGAAAGAGCACAAAGGTAGTCGGACTTGCGCCAGACTACAGCCAGAAGGGTCTTAATAGATAACACTACTGTAAATACTATAGTTTTACTAACATTAAATACGAGGCGCCAACAAGGGGCGAAAGGAAATACTATCCGCGCGGGCCACTACACGGAACTAGCCGTGTTCCGCACTTTGTGCACCCTAAATAGTAACACAGGAAAGGTGCCAAAAAGAGTGTGGTGTGACACTGACCTAACTAGGTCCTAGACAAACTGCTTATAACCATACAAATATGGAACATGTGAACATGCCGTTTAGGGCGTTACTAAACATTACTGTGCCATAAGCACTCAGAATAGTTAAATGAATACATGGATTAGAAAAACTTGACCACTTGGTCCTCCTTATACATAGAGCTTAAAACCCCTGTATTTAAGTTATGTAAAATGGACATAAGAAATATATAGCCAGACCATCTGACGATAGTTATTAACCAATTAGTTTCTTTGGCTAAATCAAACATGTCAGAAGGACATAAAAAATATAATCATAGAGCACAACTTCAGCTAGTGTCGAAAGGACATACTATCCAAAGTCGGAGATATAAGGTGATACTTAATCGGATCTGACGAGGCTTCTTCTGCGACGCGGCGGGGAGGCCGACTCCTGATCCATTGTGACCACCAGTACTAGTGGCGCTGGAGATTAGTTCAGAAGTTCTTCCTTCGACGAAATTTTACAAAGAGTGCAGTTATGTGGCACACGGGTTCCATGTTTTATACTCTTGGTCTAACTCGGGAACGAACCAAACGGAGGGATCGACGGACGGTGGGGGGTACAGGAGAGAGTGTTTCCCAGAAGCGCCGCTAGGGAATCAGCGCCTTAGGGTTAAGGTGTTGACTGGCGATACTGAAGTTTTTTCCATCTCGTGTGTCCAACGACTAAGACATCCGCCAAGCCGCCATGCTTGCGGAAAGGCTCGGGAAAGCATGGTGATAATATCAGACTGCATCCTGTCCGTCGTTAGCCATTTTCTTGTACTTTATAAAGAAATAGATTAGTTATAATTTTCTTCTACCTTCTAAAGGAATAGATTGTATTTGTTTTAATGTTCTTCTTTTAATTCCTTTATTTCATTTGTACGTTTATTGTGTTGCTTGTAGATGTCTTTATATAGAAGACATGCTACAGTGTCTTCCCCATTCCGATTTGTTGTTTTATAAAGGAAACAACGTCGAAATATTATTATGTGTGTGACTATTTCTATTATAGAAGTCAAAAGAAATAAAGACGTCACCTTTGTGCTTTGGATTTTAAACACATTTTAACTTTGTGTTTTATTTTTATCAATCTCCATTATTATACAATCATATAGCCGTCGGCCCTTCTTATTGTTAAACAAATGCTGTAATATGTTAGCATATAAGACATTATTATTATTATTACGATGTGTGTCAGATGACGATCACCTCGCCAGTGTTCGTCGCAGTCAAGTGTGATCCTGATGTAGCCGACAACTTTGCTTCAGAAGAGCTGATACTCAAGCAGGAGCCAAAGGTAACGAGCGGTTCAACTTATTCACAAATACAGTAGGCGACAAGTTGTGTGCATTCACCGAGCCTCTCCTTACACAAATACAGTAGGCAACAAGTTGTGCGCATTCCATGAGCCTCTCCTTACACAAATACAGTAGGCAACAAGTTGTGCGCATTCACCAAGCCTCTCCTTACACAAATACAGTAGGCAACAAGTTGTGCACATTCACTGAGCCTCTTTTTACACAAATACAGTAGGCAACAAGTTGTGTGCATTCACCGAGCCTCTCCTTACACAAATACAGTAGGCAACAAGTTGTGCGCATTCACCGATCCTATCCTTACACAAATACAGTAGGCGACAAGTTGTGTGCATTTACTGAGCCTCTCCTTACACAAATACAGTAGGCAACAAGTTGTGTGCATTCACTGAGCCTCTCCTTACACAAATACAGTAGGCAACAAGCTGTGCACATTCACTGAGCCTCTCCTTACACAAATACAGTAGGCAACAAGTTGTGCGCATTCACCAAGCCTCTCCTGATTCAGAGATAACATACTCGTATAGGGTTGTCTTGACAATTTCTGAGGAGTAGGCTGGGAGTGACAAGGATGGAGGAATGAAAGAGAGAGGATGCTTGAAGTGGAGGCGATGGGCAGGTGACCGATTGGGCCGGTGTGGAGGAAAAAAGGTGGTAGGAAACTGTGCATGATGATGACGACGATGACGAAGACGATAGTGACGATTATATACTTACAGATATTGTATAAGTCTTATGTATCATTGGCTAATATATGGACGTTAGCATAAATAATGGAAGTCCTGCTTCTGGGATAGTTTTAAATGAAATTAAAAATAGCAACAAAGACACAGGAATTAAACCTGGGACTTGCACGTCACTGCAGTATGCTAAGAGTAGCTCCTTAGACCATGCGGCCACCTAAGTGGGTAATGCAGATAATGCACACAACAAACTTGTGGCCCTATCCATGATTGTGTGTGGTCCTATCCACGACTGTGTGGCCCTATCCACGATTGTGTGTGGTCCTATCCATGATTGTGTGTGGTCCTATCCACGACTGTGTGGCCCTATCCATGATTGTGTGTGGCCCTATCCACGATTGTGTGTGGTCCTATCCACGACTGTGTGGTCCTATCCATGATTGTGTGGTGTGGTCCTATCCATGATTGTGTGTGGTTCTATCCATGATTGTGTGTGGTCCTATCCACGACTGTGTGGCCCTATCCATGATTGTGTGGTCCTATCCATGATTGTGTGGTCCTATCCACGACAGTGTGGTCCTATCCATGATTGTGTGTGGCCCTATCCACGATTGTGTGTGGTCCTATCCACGACTGTGTGGCCCTACCCATGATTTTGTGTGGTCCTATCCACGACTTTGTGGCCCTATCCATGATTGTGTGTGGTCCTATCCATGATTGTGTGGTCCTATCCATGATTGTGTGTGGCCCTACCCATGATTTTGTGTGGTCCTATCCACGACTTTGTGACCCTATCCATGATTGTGTGTGGTCCTATCCACGACTGTGTGGTCCTATCAATGATTGTGTGTGGTCCTATCCACGACTGTGTGGCCCTATCCATGATTGTGTGTGGCCTTATCCACGACTGTGTGGCCCTATCCACGACTGTGTGGTCCTATCCATGATTGTGTGTGGTCCTATCCACGACTGTGTGGCCCTATCCACGATTGTGTGTGGTCCTATCCATGATTATGTGTGGTCCTATCCACGACTGTGTGGCCCTATCCATGATTGTGTGGTCCTATCCACGATTGTGTGGCCCTACCCATGATTGTGTGTTGCCCTATCCATGATTGTGTGTGGTCCTATCCATGATTGTGTGTGGTCCTATCCACGACTGTGTGGCCCTATCCATGATTGTGTGGTCCTATCCATGATTGTGTGTGGTCCTATCCATGATCCATTTCTTCATGCACCTAAATACAAACACATTTTTTTTAAGAATGAAATTTTTTTTGTGAAAATTTTATTACTTTACAAAAATTTGAATTTTTAAGTAAATTTAATATAGTTGTACAAGTGATATATATTTCAATTAGACCAAAAATATATATTGAGGGACTCTATTATGTGGTATTAAATAATATCTTAGAATATAATCAAATTAATCAAACCCTGAATTTTCTCAATACATTCTAAGATTTTCAAAGTACTCAAAATTCAAGTTTTGTGAAATCTTTGAGCCAAGTTCAACCAGCTTTAGCTCTACTAGAACATTCACACAACCCAACATACAATTATATCTCGGCCAACATCCATATCTTCGCAGATGTTGATGAGAACCGAACAATACTAACACTTTGTGATAACATATCTAGTACTAACATGCGCTACTGTATGACTCTGAAATACTTTGTCTCCATTCTAGGAGGCGCCCGATCTAGTACTAATACTTTGTCTCCATTCCAGGAGGCGCCCGATCTAGTACTAATACTTTGTCTCCATTCTAGGAGGCGCCCGATCTAGTACTAATACTTTGTCTCCATTCCAGGAGGTGCCCGATCTAGTACTAATACTTTGTCTTCATTCCAGGAGCCTGATCTAGTACTAATACTTTGTCTCCATTCCAGGAGGCGCCCGATCTAGTACTAATACTTTGTCTTCATTCCAGGAGCCTGATCTAGTACTAATACTTTGTCTCCATTCCAGGAGGAGCCCGATCTAGTACTAATACTTTGTCTTCATTCCAGGAGCCTGATCTAGTACTAATACTTTGTCTCCATTCCAGGAGGAGCCCGAGCTAGTACTAATACTTTGTCTCCATTCCAGGAGGAGCCTGATCTAGTACTAATACTTTGTCTCCATTCCAGGAGGAGCCCGACAAGCATCTCACATGTATATCTTCACACCTCTATTACTCTGAACAACCTCAACATTACAATGTGAACCATAAAACTAATCTATTTGTGCAAAACACATACTCGAACCATTCACCGGCTCTGCCGATATTCCCCGTCGCCGCAAACGGCACCTTTCCACCCAAAGTGCACGCGGGAAAACCCCAACAGAACAAAAGAGCGTGTCGGACAACGGAAGAGGGGGAGAGCGAAGACCTGGTCTGCATATTGTGCGGGAAAAACTTCAAGTCCTTGAAGAACCTCAAGAGGCACGTGAACGTACACGGCTGTGAGCGCACGTTCGGATGTTCTCATTGCTCGTGGGCGTTCAAGACGAAATACGCGCTTGAACGTCACACACAATCTGTGCATGTGGCAGACAGACCATTCAAGTGAGTTATAACGACTGAGCGGTCACCATGTGTCGGCTAAGATAGTACCAACATTTGGAAATAGAGGGTGTCATGTGGTCAGCACAACAAGCCCTCCAATCTCAGTTTTCTAGTCCAGAGCCGCTATCCCTGTACTCAAGCTCCTCATTTGTCCCTGCGGGGTTGAGTTGACCTCGTTCCGGATCCACTGCTTCACAGAAAATATGGGAGCACCAGGGATTGAACCTAGGACCTCTTGATCTGTAGTAACAAGAAATTTTGACCGGTTGATTATTATTTTCATAATGTTTACAATATAAAATAGTTTTTCTGGAAAAAAAAGAAGCTAATGGTCATTTTTACTGATTTTCTGTCCACGAGAAAAAGCTTGAAACAAAAATTAGTTTAAAAAATTAAAGTAGGACCTATTTCTTCAGCGTCACGTCTTACTAGCTGTTGTTGTCCTGGCGGTCTAGGGGTAAGGTGTCGGACTTCTGTGCTGGCGGGCGGGATTCAATCCTCGGTCCCGGCACAGATTTATCTGATTACCAAACCCTTCCTTCACCTCTGACAAGACATATTGTGAATGTGGGGAATGCCAGGCCTCCACCGTGGTTCGGATCCCACGTTAAACTGCAGGTCCTCCATTTCATCTCACAATCACCCTACCATTACACATTAGCGTAAGTGCGTATAACCCGAACGGGTAGTAAGACCCGCGCTAATAATAATACTAATAATAATAATACTAGCTGTTCTGGTTATATATATATATATATATATATATATTTATTAATTAACATTAATTTGATCCTACAACTTAGCTCAGTCTGTAGTGTGTCTGTCTACTGAGCTAAAGGTCCCTGGTTCGATTAATGGCATGGTCGAAAATTGTATCATTGGTGAAATGTGGGTTTATGTTTTCACAGTGATGAATTAACAGTCGTGGACTGGCTGTTGTGTCTGTTCTAGCTTTAAGTTAGTTTATAAGTCATGTACTGCTATAATTAATCAGTTTAGAAAGTGCACATTAAATACTTCAGATAAAAATGAAAAACCCATTAATTTGATGTTATTTAAAAAAAAATATTTCTTTAAAATATAATTATTAAAAATAATTCAAATTATTTTAAATGGTTGTGAAAGTATTCAAAATATATTATAAAAACATAGCACACCTACAGTGTTGTGTAAATTAATAGAAACATTGCATTGTACAGGGAAATTTCGGTTGGCTTCAACTAGGTTGGTCAAACTGCTAACAATTCAGTTATTACCCAGAAGGCTGTGCTAACAGATGTTTATTGTTTAACTATTAGGTTGTGTGTCTGGTGTAGTGTGATGTTAATAATAAGCTCTCTCTAATTTAAAAAAATCAATAATAATAATAATATTTAGCACCGCGTCTTACTACCCGTTCAGGTTATACACTTTAAGTACTAATTACTCTAATGGATTAGGAATTGGGAAGGTTGAATTAGAGGAAGTGAACCCGCATTTGCGTGGAGGGAGAGTGGAAAACCATTTAGGAAAAACCACCCCCAGTTCACCCGACCGAGATTCGAACCTCGATCTCCCCGTCCTCGGCAGTCGAGCTCAACACGACAAGCGCGTTAGCCAACTACGCCACCGAGACGGGTAAAAAAAAAATCAAAAGGTTTCCATTAATTTGCACAAAACTGTATAGTTGAATTGTTGTATGAAACTCTGCAGCATTTAGTTATTTTTAATATTGTAGTTTTCTTTACAAATAACTAAGGACTTTTAATTTTCACTTTGTTAGTTTATCGGTGACCTGGCGGTCTAGGGGTAAGGTTTCAGACTTCAGTGCTGGAGGCCAGGGTTCAATCCTTGATCCCGGCACAGACCCTTCCTTCACCTCTGACAAGACATCTTGTGAATGTGGAGAATGCCAGGCCTCCATCGTGGTTCGGATTCCAAGTTAAACTGTAGGTCCTCCATTTCATCTCACAATCACCCTACCAGTACACATTAGCGTAAGTGCGTATAATCCGAACGGGTAGTAAGACGCGGTGATAATAATAATAATAATAATAGTTTATCTTTCCTTGCTCCCCTATCGTATGGCCGGCTCCTCATTGTCCCACCCGGCCAATAACTCGAGATGTGATAGAAACATTGGTGTTCCAGGTGTGAGCTGTGTGACGACAGTTTCTGGCAAGAAGTGACTCTGAAGAAACACGTGGCGCAGCACGTCAACGACAAACCCTTCCTGTGTGTGGAATGTAACATATCGTTTCCTCACATGAGTTCGTACAACAAGCACCTAACTTTCCACGCTCCGAAACCGAAACACAAATATAAATGTGAATTCTGCGAAAGGATTCTGCAGACCAAGTACAATCACGAGCGACACATAATGTTCAAGCACAGCAAAGACGCGATCCCCTTGACGTGTATGCTGTGCGATATCAAGTTTAGCTCGAGGGGTTCGTTGAAACGACACATCAGTCTGCATATGAACGAAAAGTTTCCGTGTAAAGCCTGCGATAAGAAGTTTACTTGGTACAACCTCAAGGTTCATAATAACCGCTACATCAAGTCCGGCAGGTCGTGTGCGGGTAACACGGTCCTGGATCAAAACGAGAGCTCGGTCGCGGCTCAAGTGATGCTTTTGTTCAATATGTAGCGCGTAAAGTTACAAGCCCGACTGCCGAGATAATAGCCCATGTTCTCATCACCTTTCTTCCTCCACTCCTCTCGTCCTCGTGCCCACCCCCTCCAACCCTCCCCACATGTCCATCCTTGTCACTCAGACTCTGTACACGGCCTCCTCTTGCTTCCCTCTCCCCCCAACTTCCCTCTCCCTCCGCTTTCCTCCACCATCTTATTAACATAATACAATATCTGTGGCACGCCAGCAAACAAAACCTGAAACCGACCAGGCACAATTCTTGTCTAGGCGCGGCACCACCAGGATTGATGGATACGCAGATTCTTGGTAAAATAATTAAGTAACACGTTGATAAAAAAAGAACAAGATCAATAAATATTACTTTGTATTAAAATACACTTACCTTTGTGATACTGGAGTAGAAATTGTTTAGATATAACACTAAAAAACACACAAACACATTTTTTAAGGACAAGATTTCACTGTCACAGACAGCTTCATCAGGTCAGGAGAGTAGACTGATTTCTTGGTTGAACTGTAAGGTTGACTGTCGACAGTCATCTTTGGACAGTCAACCTTACAGTTCAACCAAGAAATCAGTCTACTCTCCTGACCTGATGAAGCTGTCTGTGACAGTGAAAGCTTGTCCGTAAAAATGTGTTTGTGTGTTTTTTTAGTGTTATATCTAAACAATTTCTACTCCAGTATCACCTAGCTAAGTGTACTGGCTATCCCTCCATAATTTAAACCATGATTTAGCCTAGTGCTCTATACCACATAACCTTTGTATTTAAATATAATTTCTCCATATTATTGGTTGTTTGTGAGCACTTTTAATAATGTAATCATCGTATACTTGTTTCCCCATGACTCCACAGAGTCTAGAGGCTCAAGAGAGGGAGCCTATGGTGATTGGTTGATCTTAAATTTGTTACTTAAAAGTTTAGAAAAAAAAAAAATCTTGTTTAATTTTAGTGTAACTTGTGTTTTCAAATATTGTGAGAGGAACAGTGGCGCCCCAAGGGGGCACGTGGAACACTAGTACCTCATCCATTCTTTAAGATAGCAGTCCACAAATATTTTTTAGTAAAAACTTAAAAACATATGTAGGAAGGCTAAAATATAAAGCTCCGAAGATGCGTCAAATATACTGGGAAGACATTTTATTTCCTACTGCCCGCGAGAAATATTGTTTCTGAACATATAACTGGTGTATGATATGTTTATTGCACAAACCCTGTCGTATTATTAAATTCTGTGATCTTATTTTTAGCAAGCATTCTTCTTTTACCCTTCAACCTCGACAATACCTTCTTCTTGTACACATCCTATCCTATTGTTGAAATAAAATATGTGGATCATAAATTTTCCACAATCTGCGGTCTTGTTTTATTTTATTTCACTTTACGGTCGAGTCCAGTTTGAAAATAACTTGAACATAATGGAATATTTTCAAAGCTGAATCGAAGTTTGAAAGTTGTTTTATGATTGGAGAAATACTATATTGTACTTATTGATACAAAATTTTGCACTAAAATAGTTTCTTATTGCACAAATGTTTGTAATATTTCATTCAAATCTGGTAAATCCAGTTACTATTTATCACAACATACAATTCGCTAACTTCAGATTTTCTCCGAGGAATATTAATCTGTAATGTAGAAAACAGCTCGGTCATTTTTTATAGTAAAAGCAGTATTTATGTTTGTAAGTGAAGTTGAAGCCAGTTTGGAGGCTTTGCACACTTCTACCACCTTACAGAATAACCAGGTAGTACCAACCGTTTCTAGCCCGTCAACTACTTCCAACATTCTTCTCGCTCAAAAACTTGCCGTTAGATTTAAAAAAAATCTTTCTGGATTGGGAAGAACATTTTTACTCTCACCCCAATACTTGGCCATGAAATGTGCATAAAATCATTCAATTAAAAGTTTTCTTGTAAAATGTTGAATATCCCTTACAGTTTTAAATGCACTCCAAACAAAACGTCATTACTATGACTAGTACAATAAACGGGTGTTTTCTGTAGATAAAAACCCACTTAACACAAAAATATCCCACATAATTTCCCCAAAATCTCTCCCTCTAAACGCCACTGCGAGGAGATATTTGTCCAGTTAGTAAGCAATGACACGAGATAAACCCTTAAAAACGAGACCACTTGACTTACGTTAGAGACCCTTAAAACAAATCATGGAACTGGACTCCCGAAATACCCCTTTCTTACTCGTGTCCCATTGTCGGCTTGCTGCGGGATGATGAAGAAAGGTATACACCGGAGAACAATACTGGTAGGTTTAAGTGTCGTCATTGTTGATAATTATATTTTAGCAATAGGCCTATATTTTAAGTAGATAAAATTAAAAATATTTACTATCAACCACCCGCCTCGGTGGCGTAGTTGGCTAACACGCTTGTCGTGTTGAGCTCGACTGCTGAGGACGGGGAGATCGAGGTTCGAATCTCGGTCGGGTGAACTGGGGATGGTTTTTACTAAATGGTTTTCCACTCTCCTTCCACGCAAATGCGGGTTCACTTCCTCTAATTCAACATTCCCAATTCCTAATCCATTAAAGTAATTAGTACTTAAAGCGTATAACCCGAACGGGTAGTAAGACGCGGTGCTAAATATTAAATATTATTACTATCAACCAATGTATGGTGCACATGAAAATAAATTAAACTAAAAGTCTTAAGTTCGAGCCTTGTTTTGAAATTGTGAGGTGAAAGAAAACATTAAGGTTTATAATTGAAAAAGGAGCCTACTACTAATCTCACCAATGGCACTGCGGGACTGCAGCACCCTCTATTTCCACTTGATACTATCGATAACATTTAATATAGTGAGTCCTTTTTTTTCTTTATTTTTGTAGTACAATATATATTCCTTAAGCTTAATGTCAGTACTTCAGTAGCCATCCCTCAGTTTATGGAAAAGATTTAAAAAAAAATTGTATGGAACTGTGCGCTTCACAGTGCCAGTGAGTTTGACTCTTGTGTGCATGCCTACATAGGAGGAAGGCAGAACTGCCAGGTAGAGAGAGCACTGTTGCTCCCGCAGTGCCGGCTCTAGCGTGATGGTGGAAGGAAGTTTTTTTTTTACTCAACGTGTGCTATGCTTAAAAACCATGTACCATATTATTGGATGTGATTAAGTGTAGAAGAGTTTAGAATTAGATTATTATTCTGCGTCCAGCTATTCTATTTGATTCATTTATTTTCGGTTCTTTTAATTAACAGAAAGACTAAATGAGCTTGCAGTACTTTCTATGGAGAAATTTTTCCTCAATTGTCATCCAGAGATCAAGGAAAAAGGGTGAGCTGGCGGTCTAGGGGTAAGGTGTTGGACTTCTGTGCTGCGGGTCCGGAGTTCAATCCTCGGTCCCGGCACAGATTTATCTGATTACCAAACCCTTCCTTTACCTCTGACAAGACATCTTGTGAACGTGGGGAATGCCAGGCCTCCACCGTGGTTCGGATTCCACGTTAAACTGTAGGTCCTCCATTTACTGTAGGTCCTCCATTTCATCTCACAATCACCCTACCATTACACATTAGCGTGAGTGCTTATAACCCGAACGGGTAGTAAGACGCAGTGATTATAATAATAGTAAGGAAAAAATTAATGAACTTTTTGCGCAAATTAAAACAAGGAGAATGGATTTCATTTTTAAATGAATAGATCAAGCTTGAACTGTAACAATTTAAGTTAAAGTAAGTAAAAAATTATTTTTCTATTAAGATTTTATCAAGTTCTGGAATAAATTTTCTTTTTATAGGTGTTTCTTCCCTTTTACACAATTTTAAAACAAAAGCTAAAAATTTTCTGGAGCAGTATCCCCACTAATTTTAGCTACGAGCCGCCACTGAATCTCGCCCATTTAAAGAGTTGGTTGAACATCAGTGGAAAAAAACTCACCCTTTCATTTTTAAGGCTTGTTTTTAGAAGGATTAAACATCGTTCTAGTTAGAGCAGAAATGGCCACAGAACTTTTTTAGGTACTCATGTATCTCATCGGTGATTAAAACAATATCACTTCTTTAAAGTTGTCTGGCATCACATTCACAGAAAAAAAACTTTGTCCATTTCCAATTTTACAACACTTTACTGTGTCTTCCTTTGTTTCTCCTTCCTCTTGGCTAGAAACGGCAAACAACGGTCCAAAAATTGACATTTCCTCCAGTGGAATAACGACACAATATTATTTTAATAAATTAGAGTAAAATCCCTCGCATAATATTCACATTAAATAAGAAAACACATATATAACTCTGGTTTAAACTCGCCACTGTTCTTAAAACAAATTTACCACTCTCTTCAACTAGACTGATAATTGTAAAGTAAATAATCAATGTTGGCACACTTGTATCGTCTAGTGGCCTCCTTTCTTTTAATGCCCTGATCTCCATGAGGCTGTCCCTCAAGCTCGGGGCGGGGGTGGGGGGTGGGGTGGGGGTGACTGGCTTCCTTTGGGGAAAAGAATGATTCTTCAGAACTGGATAGAAATGTACAACTAATGAGTTCATTGTTGCTATTTGTTATACTCTGTGTGGCTCAAGGAAGGAATTCAACGCATGTTCCGTTACTAGTACTAAATGTTTATGGGAAAAAAACTAGCTACTGTTCTGGGTTCTATTCCCGGCATGGCCATGAAATGCGAGTTCCCCTTTCTCGGTGATGAATTAACATCTCGGTGCTGTGAGTTGATTTATAAGCTGTGTGCCGATCATTTCGGAAAATTCAGGTTAAAATGTGAAAAATACACGCCGAAAACCCCCCAACCATTAATAATAGTTGTGTAAACAATGTAAATACAATAAACAATAATATTAAACTCATGTGAACAGTTTATTCAAGGTCATTATTGGTTTTCTTTACAATGTTGAGTGCATTTACAAATAAAAATATAGCATAGGACTGAGAAGTCTTTATGGCCACATTAAGAAAATCACAAACAAAACACACTAAACTTAGCAACATTTGATAAACAGTGAGAGGATCTGCAAGCGCTCGAATTTCCAGGCCGAGCCCTTATTAAAAGTTTGCGTTCGAGCTTGAGAGCTTTCTGGATTCATGAGGATTCACACTTTCGTTAAAAAAAACCAGAACAGAAACGTGATCACATGATATGAGCTTCGAGCCAATCACAAGATTAACGGCGCGAGCTGTTCCACCAAAGTTCAGCTCATCTCTACTTTGTCCGCTCTGTCTGAGATGTTCGACACAGGAGACCTAATCAAATCTCAAATCAGTGCGCATGTGCTCTACAGCCAGAATCAAACAGCTTTGTTGTCCGTTGTGAGGAGATTTGAAATAACCTGTCAATGTAAAGCGTGTATCTCTGTATTGGACTGTGGTAAGACACAACATTATTATTTTAAAACATATATTTTAGATCATTGTCATGATATGTGTTGATAATCAGCTGTCTTAAGCTAGCAATGCATCATGGGTCAACATACAGGGTGTGAATTGCTGCGCCACTGACGCAGAGTCTGGTCTCTATTTTCGGAGAACGTGTGAATCGAGCTTAACTGATTGTCATATTCTGAAAGTTGAAAAATGACACCTGGACACGGGAATCGAACCCGGGACCTTCGGCTTAGTATGCCAATGCTCTTACCACTGAGCTATCCAGGATTCGTCCCGTGCCCATGGTCATTCTTCACTCATAGTTTAAGGCAGAGTCTAAGATGGACGTGCGGAAGTCGTCAGCTTATAAACATGTGATTATCAAAGATCACAGCCATCAGACAACGCAGTGCGGTCCGGCTGTCGCTTGACCTCCTCTGTGAAGAACAACTCTGCACGAATATAGGTTGGCGCCAGCCTGTCGTCAGTAAGCCGGTATTGAAAATGGTGTCAGTCACGTGCACCAACGCGGAGCTGCTGTCTCTATTGGAATGTCCGGTGTGTTACGATGTGAGGAGACCGCCGATAATGCATTGCCTGAACAGTCACGACGAAGCTCGACAATTGTCCGATATGTAAAGCAGAGTTTCTGCTGAGCCGTGACGTCCTGGCCGAACATTTGTCCAACCAGGTGAAACACCCTTGCGGGAACCGCGACCGCGGTTGAACGCTTTGTACGAGCACGAGGTGGACTGACCGCAGCGGTTGCACGAGTGTAGGTTCAGACTGGCAAGTTACGGGACACCGAAGTGCGAGTGGAAAGGGAAGCGTGGAGAAATTTTCGATCACGTCAATAGAAACCACGTATCTAATGCCGAGAAACGTTTTATTGCCATGTTGAATGGAGCCGCCAAAATGTTCTGCGAACTTGTCAACCACGATGACGAGCTGTTCTGGGTGATAAGCGAGTTAAAACTTGAAAACTACTGCTACTGTCTCGCCGTCCAATACATCGGTTCGCGTTCCCGCACGAAGAAGTTCATGTACGAGGTCAAATGTGTCTAGGAAGTCTGGTGGCGAGATGACTTTTAAAAACTTCTGTCACGATGAGACCCAAGATACAGACGCCCTTCTCCGAGAAGGTCACTGTTTCCGCGTAGATACCTATACTTTAGAACATTTCCTTTGCGGAGAAGCAGCTTTGCCCGAACTACCAATATGTCGAGTGTAAACCTTGCTCAGGTCATGATTTGGCCGAAGGTCTCTCCATCTTGGCAACTGGTCCGTACCGGATCGATTCAAGACGTAACATTTAAGAATACTTTGTAATTATGTAATCAACTGATAAAGGTTCGAACCTATTAGAACTTATCAGCTAGGACTTTCAGGACGACTTAAATTTAACTTCCGATCCAAGCACGGGATTACAAAGCTTCCAGCGTAGGTATCCGACACCTTGGCTTGCGTCTTAAATCTTCCCAATTAATTCCAGGATAGCGCGTTTGATTATATAAATACAAATAATCATTTTAAAATAATATATTTTTATGTCACTTTGTGGCTCGTATATGAAGAGTGTAGTGGTGTTTTGTAAGGAGTAGCATTAGTTAGTAGCCTCTGTAGAATAATTTAAATGTCTAAGAAGAAAACCAAATCGAGGTCTTCCTTGGGCAACTGCTTATGGGGATTGATTAAATAGGAACAAGCGTATTGAAGCTGGCTTTAATAGACATATGGATAATGTTTTTGTGTATTCTTGGAGATAAATAAATATGTGTTCAAAATGTACACTTCACTGGTTGAGTTAAAACAAAATTTGAAAAAGCTTCGTCGTGCAGGTACCAGACACGTCGTGACTGTTGAGGCAATGCATTATCGGCGGTCTCCTCACATCGTAACACACCGGACATTCCAATAGAGACAGCAGCTCCGCGTTGCTGCACGTGACTGACAACGCCATTTTCAATACAGGCTTACTGACGACAGGCTGGCGCCAACCTATATTCGTGCAGAGTTGTTCTTCACAGAGGAGGTCAAGCGACGGCCGGACCGCACTGCTTTGTCTGATGGCTGTGATCTTTGATAATCACATGTTTATAAGCTGACGACTTCCGCACGTCCATCTTAGACTCTGCCTTAAACTATGAGTGAAGAATGACCATGGGCACGGGACGAATCCTGGATAGCTCAGTGGTAAGAGGATTGGCGTACTAAGCCGAAGGTCCCGGGTTCGATTCCCGTGTCCAGGTGTCATTTTTCAACTTTCAGAATATGATATCTATGGTGGACTATCCACACTAAAATTCATTAACAATTGTTTCATTAATATTAACTGATTGTTTTACCTTCCCTCTGCTTGTGTGGATGTTGTTTGTGATATGTTCGTCACGGGGAGAGGATTGTGTGTCAACATACAATGGAATGTTATCACAACTAACAACAATGCAAACAGTTCAGTTGAAGGGAAGGAGACAGAGCTAAAGAAGGTTCCTCTAAAACCGGATTAACACAAACGGCTCCATTTAAGAATTCGGTCGAATGCACCTCGGTGAAAAAGTGTACTATGTCCACTCCAGTTAACCTTACAGATTATACTATAACCCTATCTTAAAAGCTAAACCATAGTGGAATAATAAACACGAAATAGCATCGAAAAGTGAGATTTAAAAACCAAGATTTAACTGAAAATAAACCAAGTTTTACGAGGTTCTACTTATAAACAATAATTAAATACCAAAGTCTTATTTTTTCATAGTTGATTTTTAAAAGGATATATTTACTAGGCTCGACGAATGAATACTCTGAAGCTTTCTGAAAAGTCCACTCAAGCTCGAATCAAACGAAACAAGTTCAGCTTGCAGATCCATAATAAATAAAAACAAGCGGTTTCATTGGTAACTCCTTAAGATCGAGTTATAGTTATAGGAACTGAAACCATTCAAACAATTAGTGCTAAAATCAAACAAACAAAACATACAGTTAACCAATATTTGTATCGCTTATCATTTAAACAAGACCTGTTTATGTGCCTGGTCTTGAGGCCTCACCCTTCAAGTAGATCAGACTCACAACGGGAAGACGGGGCTCGAATCCGGCGGTGGTTAACCTAATTGTTTTTACACCCTCTCTCCACGTAAATAAGGTACACTCACTATAAACTCAACTGTTCTCATCTCTAACACATTAACGTTAGAAGGAGGACAGGAGAGAAAGGCCCGCACACCAGAAAACTGTGGGGCTCAAAGTTCACAAGGAGGGACTGGTGTACCCCGAACATTACGTAACTATGTGTTTTGTTGTGAACTTTGTGGTCCTCAGTTTCCTGGTAAGTGTGTAGAACTTACCTTTCTGTCCTCCTCTCAATGGTTAATTTAATACGGCTGTTTGGCGCCATTTTACTTGTTTACATTAGCGTAATTAGTACATATGCATACAACCCTAACAGGTAGCAAGACATGGTGCTAAATATTTTAAAATAAGAATATTTACACAAATTATATAAATCCACTACTTTAAATTACAGTGAAAACATAATAGAATTGAATTGTGTTTGTAATTTAGGTTTTCTGGTTCGAGCCGTGTTTAGGAAATAACTTCCTCCTTATCAGCTCTAGTTACAACAGTCGTCATCTGCGACGAATGACCAACCAAGTTGTGTGGACAAGAATTATAGTTCTATTTATATTAGCTCTAATTACTAGAGCTGAGCCAATCAACTATTTCGCCACCTATTTGTTATCGATTAGGTCGATCAGTGATGCTGATATAACTCAATAAGGAAAAACCTCTTTTCGCTTTATGAGGTAATTGTATTATATTTGTAAGAAGGTCCAGGAGAGGTGGATAGAAACATATAACAGGGGGGACGAACACAACGTGGCTGTTACAATGAAAAGAACAACACAGTTCACACTTTACACTGCTGCCAATGGACAAAGAGGTAATGGTTGCCACTTAAAGAAAATTGATCGTCACCGCCCAATCCCCCGACCTAGGTTTCATTCTATCGGAACTCATCAGGGAGGAGTGTGAAACGTGCAACGCAACTTACTAAAAGAGAAAACCAAAAAACACAAAAGAGGAGAAAAAAAGGAAAAAGGTAAAGAATGATAGAACACATAGATAGGAACAAATAAAAGGTATAACAAAAAGGACAAACACAGGAAAAGGACATGGATGCGAATATATAATGATATAACTCTATAAGGAAAACCTTTTATATGTTTCTATCCACCTTTCCTGTACCTTCTTCCAAATATAATGCGATTTAATTTTAAATATTACAAAGATAATACTACTAGAAAATCAAGTGTACATGTGGTCAGTTTCAATTTTGTCCAAATTGACTCACTTTACTTCAACTGAGGAATAAATTCAAGTATTTAAATAAAAATAAGTCTTGAAAACTCCTATATTTATTTAGTTTTAGCTTCCCTTGAATCTTCCCACAGTTTTAGCTTCCTTTGAATCTTCCCACAGTTTAAACTTCCCTTGAATCTTCCCCAGTTTTAGCTTCCCTTGAATCTTCCCACAGTTTAAGCTTCCCTTGAATCTTACTTCCAGTTTTAACTTCCCTTGAATCTTCTCCCAGTTTTGGCTTCCCTTGAATCTTCCCTTCAGTTTTAGCTTCCCTTGAATCTTCCAGTTTTAGCTTCCCTTGAATCTTCCCCCAGTTTTAGCTTCCCTTGAATCTTCCCCCAGTTTTAGCTTCCCTTGAATCTTCCCTTCAGGTTTAGCTTCCCTTGAATCTTCCCACAGTTTTAGCTTCCCTTGAATCTTCCCACAGTTTTAGCTTCCCTTGAATTTTCCCACAGTTTTAGCTTCCCTTGAATCTTCCCCAGTTTTAACTTCGCTTGAATCTTCTCCCAGTTTTAGCTTCGCTTGAATCTTCCCCCAGTTTTAGCTTCCCTTGAATCTTCCCCAGTTTTAGCTTCCCTTGAATCTTCCCCAGTTTTAGCTTCCCTTGAATCTTCCC
>CABEEJ010002650.1:3113-21003 GCA_901482245.1 Timema douglasi | reverse complement strand
TTTAAAGACCTGATATAGTAAAGTTCGTTCACGGTAGGAGTTTACCTCTGAAAGGCCTTTTTCCATACCAGAAATCTATTATATAGTAGGATATTGGTAGGAAAAAAGACCTTTCAGAGGTAAACTCCTACCGTGAATGAAGTATAGGTACACACGGTTTAGGCTTACCTTGATGGACCACGCTATGGTCCTATACTGTAAGCACCCCATAGTGGAATAAGGTAAGGTTACAAGCTTGATACATACCGTCCAGGGTAAACTAACGGTTGGTACATAACGGTTGTCTTTGGGTAAATTATCGTATTACTAAAATATTCCTAGAACACGCATGCAAAACAGAAACCAGGAGCATACGATTATTTGTAGCAATGAAGATTGACAGTTGAAATTATACATCCCCTGGCATGGCCGACTCTATTAGACGGTAGGCAGTCGCTGAGGGGGGTAGGTTCAGAAGGGGGGCAAATTTACATGTCCTATCATTCTTTACAATTTTTCATTTTCTTCCCCCTTTTTTGTTGTTGTTTGGTTTCCTTTTTAGGAAGTTGTGTTACACATTTCACACTCCCTCCTGATGAGTTCCGGTAAAATGAAACTTAGGTCGGGGGATTGGGCGGTAACAATAGATTCTCTTCAAGAAGCAGAAATGACCTCTTTGTCCAGTGGCAGCAGTGTAGAGTGTGTTCCCTTTTATCTGTTTATATCCACCTGTCGTGTACCTTCTTACAAATATAATACAATTACCTCATAAAGCGAAAAGAGGTTTCCCTTATGGAAAAATGAAATATAATATTTTTTAAAAAAAATTCATTTACTATCCCTGATGTAAGGATGTAGGACATGTCTTATTAAAAAAAAAATCTATATTCTCTAAGTATTAAATATTCAGATTTTGCTGTTTATTCGACATGAAGACTTTCATAATAAGTTTTAAAATTCCGTTTTATAACATTTTCCTAAATTGTTGGCTCTATGAGAAGTATATGTCTATTCAATATTATCAAAATACAAGATTCAAGGAACATGGTTTCTCTTAGTAATATTAGGAGAAGCTAGTTTTTAAACTGAATGATCTTAAGTAATAGAAAAACTTAATATTTTTACTAAAATATCAAAACCCAATGAGTAGAGAATAATATTTATAATTTTTAAGCACTGCATCTTACAACCCATACCGGTTATGCGCTTGTACTAATTACAACAGTGAGTTATGGATGAGGAGGTTGAATATAGAGAAAGTTTACATGTATTTGCATGGAGAGAGAGAGTGGGAAAGCACAGAAAAAACCACCTCCAATACACCCGACCAGGATTCAAACCTTGATCTCCCTGTCATCGGTAGTCCTGTCTATTGCGAGTGACACCTTAAACCATACAGCCTTGAAGCGGGTGGGAACATTAATTGTTATCATGTGTTACAGTATAATATTTTTTAATATCTTAACAAGAAGAGAACAGCGTTTTCATGCTTTGCCTGGGGCGGGGAAAGGGGCATAGCCCCTGGATATTTCAAGTCACCTCTTCTCCGTCCGCAAGCAGGCTGCTACTGGTGTCGTGGTCAAGCGTGACTATGAGTATCTGCATCGCCGTGTCCACCAGGGGTTCCAGCGTGTCGGAGAATATGATGTGATTGTAGGGGACCCCCAGCCCCACAGGGTCGTAGGCACACACCGTGTTGAGCAGCGACGTGAACAGGGGCAGAGCGTGTCTGTTCTCCGGACACGTGAAGAACTGAATCCAGCGGTTTGGGGCGTTGTGAAGATCTGCGCAGACAAACAACAAGACTAGAACGGTGACCTGGTGGTCTAGGGGTAAGGTGTCAGACTTCTGTGCTGGCGGCCGGGGTTCAATCCTCGGTCCCGACACAGATTTATCTGATTACCAAACCCTTCCTTCACCTCTGACAAGACATCTTGTGAATGTGGGGAATGCCGGGCCTCCACTGTGGTTCGGATTCCACGTTAAACTGTAGGTCCTCCATTTCATCTCACAATCACCCTACCATTACACATTAGTGTAAGTGCGTATAACCCGAACGGGTAGTAAGACGCGGTGCTAATAATAATAATAAAACAAGACTAGAATTGTGGAAATCGATAAAAAATAAATAAAAAACTAATGAGTGCAAGTTTAATGAAGGAAACCTCCTCTCTGAAGGAGAGAAAATGTTATAAGAATCTAAAGCACAAAGGTGGACACCCTCCGTCTTATATTACAGAAGTTGTCACACAAAAATCTAAACACAAATTAAGTAATATTTTAGAAATGAAGTATCGTGTTTGTGTAAGTCTCTTAACTCTCTTTTGTTTGATAAAGGCGACATTGCCAAAATATTACAATATTTGGGTTTGGATGTGTGTGTTTGACTATTTCTGATATCAAACACAGAAGAAAGAAGTAATTTTTGTGCATCCCCCCCCTCCCCCCCGTGTCGGTATCAAACGAGGGTGAACGTTACGGGATATCACAAGACTCACCGACAGGAGGCTGGTACATGGTTTCACTGAAACATGTCAGCAGTAGCTTGAGAAGTTCTGTCCTGTTGGTGTCAAACAGCGGGTAGCGAGGTGGGCTGTGGGCGAAACCTACTCCTGACTCCCAGATGTACTCACAGCTATCTATACACTGCAGGTCCTCCGCCTTGTCCTGCCAACACACACGTAGGGTAGAGTGGCTCCGTCGTGTTGGTATCAAACAACAAGATGGAAGGTTCTGTATTATTCCTGTGTCCGGGTTAGTTCGCCCTCTTTTACTTGCTATCGTTCTTAGCTTCTCTCTCGCACACTTGCTGTCATCTGCTCCTCCCATTTCTTTCTTGGTCTACCTTCGAGATGGAAGTAGAAGATAACAGAAAGTGAGAGAGAGAGAGAAGCTAAGAAGGGGAGTGATTAAAGTAGGAAGACGATATAAAAATGTTACTATTTCACGCAAAATACAACTTCATCGATTGTGATCAAAATATTTGAATGGACATAGCTCTGACGTCCGGCTAGTTAAAATGTGTGTCTGCCATTTTGTTTCAAGATGGGCGCTACAAAACAAACTTTATGGCATTTTCCCCCGGCGTATGCCGATCATATTTTGGTTCGAGCAACTCTGAAAGGTTCCTAGATATACAATGGTGTAACTTTCTTGAACTGGGGCCCCCAGCGACAGAAACATTTTGTCCCCCTGACCTCTTTACTTTTTGAGCGATTTTGGCTAACGTAACGAGGGGGTCGAAATAGGAATAAAAATCAAAAATCAAGTCGAAAATGTGAAAAAGTTACTACTTTACTTTAGAAACTTAAAATTACATGTATTAATACTAAATAGACATTTAAAAGTTTTTCATTTTGAGTCAAGTCGAGCTGAACAAGCGTTTCCCCTTATGGCTTTTTGAGAGACAAATAATTTAACTACTTCGTGTTGGTCAAGGCCGCGTATTTTTTTAACATTCAATACTTAATACACCGAGAACACAAAATGTTAATTGACTCATGGTACTTCTTAAATAGTTTTTATCGACTTCAACTTCGAAAAGTATCTTTCAGCTGTAGAAACAGCAACCTCAAGAGTAAGAAACAAAATAAAAGCAGCCCCCAGATCTGTCAAGCTCGACGCCAATATGTAAAGTTCAAGAAACGATAGATCAGCTGTCGTATTGATGATTTATAATTTTCACTTTTCAAAGCTGCTCTAAAACCGTTTACCTAGCAGGTTAAATCATCGCTAAGGTCCTCTTCGTACTCCTTGACCAAGATGGACGATTTCATAGTCACTTTCTCATTTGTTGTTGTTAGCAAAACATTTTGTGTGAGCATTGTAAACAAACTTTATTAACTGCATACGTTTAAATCTGGTTTTCATTCGACCGGTAGCTATGTCCAGTGTGTGTGGCCTGCGGGGGTGTGAGTCACGCCACTGTAAGATATAGATACGTGTAATAAAACACATGCCGTGTGAAGAACGGGTAACCGATAGCTTGTCGTTACCATGGCATGTAAAGATAAAGATAAATAACGGAACAAAATGTTTAGTTTGAAGCGTCTGTGAATATCTTCTGATTTTTCTTATGTTGTTTTGGTGACCTGGCGGTCTAGGGGGTGAGGTGTCAGACTTCTGTTCTGGCGGCCGGGGTTCAATCCTCGGTCCCGGCACAGATTTATCTGATTACCAAACCCTTCCTTCACCTTCCACGTTAAACTGTAGGTCCTCCATTTCATCTCACAATCACCCTACCACTACACATTAGCGTAAGTGTGTACAACCCGAACGGGTAATAAGACGTGGTGATAATAATAATAATAATAATCTTATGTTGTTTAAGGACGAATCAAAGTGTTTGTCGTATTGAGCCCCTCCAGACACATCTCCCTTGGATGGCGGTAGTTTATAAATAACCCGTGTCAATGTTACAGTCTTGTGTTGATCGATAGCAGAGAAAGTTGAAGTAACGTTAGCAATTGTGTTGTACATATTTGAGTGGTATTGAAAGCGTTTCAAGATGGAATAAAAAAGTTCAAAGTATATTTTGGTTAACAGCTTTCCCCGGGACAAATTACCTTATTTTTATTTATTTGAGGTATTTAATTTGCACTTTATGAACTGGCTGATTATATTAGAACACAACTTACAAACTAAACTTAATTCTAAAACAGACACAACGCCCACTGTGTAGACAGCCTCTATGTTCTCAGGGTAAAGTACCAACCTCAAGATCCGGTGTTCATGGGTTGGGTTGAAAGATTTGTACCGAGCGATAACAATCCGTAACACAACTTCCGTCAGAGAGGAAGTAAAGCCAAGCCGTCAGTCCCGTGTCAATTGTGGCAAGTGTAAGGAACCTCAAAGTTATGGGAAAACACCTTTCCTGGCAAAATTTGTAGGTTCTTTCCCTCTTGCTCAGAGATATTCTCATGTACTGACATAATCAGTCGGTTCAAAAAGTGCACGCTAAATATGTCAAATATAAGAATAATATATTACTGTGTTTCACCATTGATACAGTAGCCCCGTTGGCTTCTTTGGTGCTGACTGACAGCTCACAGCTGACTTCTCACAGTCAACATTTAGGTATATACAGTAGCCCCGTGGCTTCTTTGGCGCTGACTGACATCTCACAGCTGACTTCTCACAGTCAACATTTAGGTATATACAGTAGCCCCGTGGCTTCTTTGGTGCTGACTGACACCTCACAGCTGACTTCTGACAGTTAACATTTAGATATATACAGTAGCCCCGTTGGCTTCTTTGGTGCTGACTGACAGCTCACAGCTGACTTCTGACAGTTAACATTTAGGTATATACAGTAGCCCCGTGGCTTCTTTGGCGCTGACTGACATTTCACAGCTGACTTCTGACAGCCAACATTTGGGTATATACCTGAACACATGCTAAACACATGTTTTTGCAGATCATTTGGTTCGGCGTAGGGATACGTAATTTGGTCTGGTAACTTTTTAAAGCCATCAGCTGTCAGTCAGCACCAAAGAAGTCATGGGGCTACTGTACTTACTCATCAGGCCAGGTTTTTTGTAACATTTCCTAGTTTTATTCGTTTTTGAAATAATAAATGTGCTTGTTCTATAACGACTTACCGGCCCAGACTTTCTATTCGAGACAACGGTGAAATCCGGGCAAAACAGGAGATCCTGGAAATAGAACCAAATATACAAATTTTAAAATAATTCAGTGACTAAATACATACTCGCTGCTACTCAGTACCTGTCCACTTGTCAGAGTACAAACCATCACATCGGTTATATTAAAATATGCCATCCTAACATCACATTGGTGCGAATATATTATTTCTCACTTTTATTTCCTGAATCCAAATTTATCAGGTGGTGTTCAATTTGTGGAGGTCTGCATCTCTCCATCTGGGCCCCGTCCCCGTGTTTAGAGCGTGTGACCACTCAACAGGTCAAGTTCATTATATTTGTGTTATAAGATTGTCCAACGATTATCACTATCATGGTGTCTACTCAACTTGACCAATGAAATCCCCGACCTTTTCCCTGATTTCCTCTCATCATTTCCTGGAATTCCCCACTAAAATGTATGTAACATCCTTCTAACTCCCAGCCAGACNCCCCACCCTTCTCCACTCGTTTTTCTATTAATATTTTTTATGAATAATAATATAAAGTTTTAAAATTTGAATATTTTTTAAAATTTGTATTAAAATTGTTTACTAGGAATTAAAAATATATTACACAGCTACAAACTAAAAAATGACATAATTTACTGATTTAATGATTATTGTATTTCATATTTTGAGTAAAATATCATTTTCCCGGATTTTTATTGTGATCTACCAAATTCCCGGCTTATTCCCGTTTTTTCCCGATCACTTCAAATTCCCGGCTAATTCTCATTTTCCCTGATTTTCCCAGATGGTAGACACCTTGACAATGGTCAAAAAATGCCTGGTTTTATAGACATGATCGTGAGGCCTTGAACTGGACTGCCTAAGACAGGGAGATCAGGGTTCGATCCCGGTCGGGTGCACTGAGGGTAGTTTTCCCCAAATGGTTTTCCACTCTCCCTAAATGTAAATGTAGGCTCATTTCCTGTAAATTAAACCTTCCTAATCCCTAAACGATGAGTGTAGTTAGTACATAGGCATATAACCCGAAAGGGTAGTAAGACGCGGTGCTAAATATTATTATTATTATTAAAAATGAAAGCTACATTTAGGTGTTAGAACAATTAATGCAAGATATATTCGTGCCTTTGACTGGCGAATTGTGTAAACTAGCCGGGCAAGAAACTCACGCAGATGGCGTTGATGAGCGACTGAGCAAGAGGCATCGACTGCTCCTCTTCGTCTTCCTGGGACTGCCCCGGGAGACTGGACCAGAAAAACCCACGCCAATCGGGGTCCTCGAAGATGTACGGCAACAGACGGGTCAACAGACGGATACAGTTCAGAACTGAAACCAATCAGGACTGATAGCTAATTTACTGCGGATAAACAAAAAAAGTAAATCGACAAAATAAACTAAAAAATGTTTTAAATGTGAAATGTGATTTTTTAAATATTGGTGTGCCTCATTGGTTTGTGGTGAGTGAGGCAACTGTTGCCCACAGCCTGGTTTGCTCGTGGTGGGTGAGGCAACTGTTGTCCACAGCCTGGTTGCTCTCCTACCTGTCTGTTGCTCGTGGTGGGTGAGGCAACTGTTGCCCACAGCCTGGTTGCTCTCCTACCTGTCTGTTGCTCATGGTGAGGCAACTGTTGTCCACAGCCTGGTTGCTCTCCTACCTGTCTGTTGCTCAAGGTGAGGCAACTGTTGCCCACAGCCTGGTTGCTCTCCTACCTGTCTGTTGCTCATGGTGGGTGAGGCAACTGTTGTCCACAGCCTGGTTGCTTCTCCTACCTGTCTGTTGCTCGTGGTGGGTGAGGCAACTGTTGTCCACAGCCTGGTTGCTCTCCTACCTGTCTGTTGCTCGTGGTGAGTGCGGCAACTGTTGTCCACAGCCTTGACCATCTTCTCCACTGCCTTGTAGCAAAGTGTTGCCAGGTTTGAAGGGGCCTCCTCCCTCAAGGCCCGGATTTCCACGGCCGGCACCAGCGTGAACACATCCTGAATGTTGGTCACATTCTCCGCCCAGAACTGGTCCCAGAAACTGTCGTCGCTTGCGTTGATTGGCTAAACAACACAGCGAGAGTTAACAGTTCCAAGTCTTCTGTCAGAATGAGAGTCAAATGTTTGACCTGCTTGTAAATGTAATCAAAAATAGAAACAGGCAGAGTTTTTATTTGTGTATTCAAGATTTAACATTGTAATCTGATAAACCGAGCGACAAGCTTTGCCCCATTTAAATAAACCCTGTATAGGTCCGGTGACCTGGCGGTCTAGGACTAAGGTGTCAAACTTCTGTGCTGTGGGTCCGGGGTTCAATCCTCGGTCCCAGCAAAGATTTATCTGATTACCAAACCCTTCCTTCACCTCTGACAAGACATCTTGTGAATGTGGGGAATGCTAGGCCTCCACCGTGGTTCGGATTCCACGTTAAACTGTAGGTCCTCCATTTCATCTCACAATCACCCTACCATTACACATTAGCGTAAGTGTGTATAACCCGAACGGGTAGTAAGACGCGGTGATAGTAATAATAATAATAATAATAATAATAATAATAATAATAATAATAATAATAATAATAATAATAATAATAATAATGTATAGGTCCACCAGAATAACACCGAGTCATTATGATTTGTTACAAGCAGATGTCGCCACTTCCAATCAATGACATGTCCGCAATTCCACAAGTTTTATTTTCTGTTATTATGTAGTCTACAGTCGAATGCAAAATTATGTTTAGGCCTACATTTCACATTTAATTTTTCATACACACATTAATTGTACCGGCCTGTACATCAATGAACAGTTATATTAGAGCAAGTTGGACAGACCTTTGATGAAAATCTTATCAAATAATTATCTGGTTAACGGTGCCTGTAATGATGGAGAGTATACTGTAGGCCTATTAATTTTATTATCGGAAATTTAATTTTATTATTATGTATGGAAATTCTTCTTTTTTTGTGTAGAAAAATGGCAAAACATATTTTATTTTTAATAACAAAACATAGAAAGAATTTAAAGAAGCCTTCTATCTTTGACAACTATTCTCGCAATGACTCCAACTATGTTATTAAAGCGCAACTCCACCTCTTTTTAAATGTACCATTGTTATAAATCAAGAATAACCCAACGAATGAGAAACGTATGGTGACCCCAACACACAGATTAGCACAAAGATTAAAAAGTAGGTAAGTTAACAATTGTATCAGGTAATATTTGTAAAATAAAAATATGTTAAATTAAGAGTTATTTAAAAACTGTTTTAATTTTTTTTAAATAAGCTTTTCATAAAATTGGTATTTGGTCAAATACTTTAAAACAAAGTCAACATACCTGTGTCTTAGATGTCAGCTGCACAACAGCCTTTCTGAAATTTAATTTCGTATCTGCGTTGCCCATTTGAATAAGTTACGCTAATGAACCTCACGCTCTTCTGCTAGTTAAAGTATGTGAGATTTTTTTAACGAAATTCTTGTCATTTTGGTGAACTCTAAAAGTATTCGTCTTTGTGGCAAAAATATTGATTAAGTTTTGACAGTAAACAAATGTGCAATCGACCAAAGATACAATCGAGAATCGACTTAACATTATACTTGACACATCACAAACCAAAGAGACTCTATTAATGGAGTGGAAATAAATTTTTATGTTTATAAACATTTATTTTTTTAATCAGTAAATAATGATGGGTATAACAATGTATCCGTGACATGAAATATAAAACTTAAACTTCCTTTCCCCAAAGGCAATTTTCGAGCCATTTCTCTCTCAGTGGAGACAACACTCTTCATGCGAAGTGGGCTCGCCGTTCAACTGATGTGAGAGATACCCTGTTTCACTGGTTTTCAGCTGATGGTCGAATTTTCTAATGTTCCTACTTATGCCCATCACCATTTGAGCTTGCTGGAGATATTTCGGACTATTGCCCGTTTTCACTATCTCCAACCTGTTTCTCACCTTTTTCTTCTGATTCTCAACCCCAGGTAGTTTTTTCTCAAGTTAATTAATCTCGTTAGCTTCTTATTAGCTTCATCTCAGCAATCACAGCAGAAAGTATTTTCTCATCCATCAAAGTGATGCATTCATCACAAATTGTACTTGATAGATATGATGGGATACCTCGCCCTTTATTTACAAATCTTGATAAACGCTTGGTAAAGAATGGGTCAAGTTGTGCCAAAAGTTCAATGGTTCCAAGAAAGTTGCCATTATGAGGAGATCCAATTCTGTCATCATCACTACAAAACGGAAGGCTTCGTTCAGCTAAAAATTTGAAAACAGCTACTACTTTGTTAAGTAATTTTTTTCCAGTAACTGGTTTCTTCATGATACTACCTTTCTAGCTCCGTATCATCTCTGCCAGTAGGCATATGAGCCGAACGGGTAGTAAGATACTATGCTAAAAAAAATTATTCTAGACGTTCACAGGAGTGTGCAATAAATTACCATTGCTTTTATATGTCTCACGTTAATCTAATACTCAAATTACTTGCCGTCAGAATACCTTTTCGCTTTCTTCACTTCCTCCAATCCTTTGAGTCAAGCAGTAAGTTTCAGGTTCTATTGGATACTGTGCTATTTTCTTCTCATCCCATCCTTGTTGGTGGTCCCCGGGTTTTCTCTGTTATCTTCTTTTCTATTCCTTGTTGGACCACAACAGCCCTATTTCCTCAGGTTGCAGCTTATCCCTCTATTTACGCGGGTGACACAGCACACACGTATCAGTCTATTAACGTCCGCATTCCTCTGCGCAAGCTCCCCGGTGTCCCCCATTCCCTAGCACCCTATTTCACTTCTTGGGAGCTTCAGTTCAATCTGGTCAAGACCCAAGCCATCATCTTTACTTTCGCTTATACCAAGCATTTCCCCCCTCTTTTATTTGGGGGTGTTGACCTCCCTGGCAGGATTCATTTCAATACTTAACGCTCACATTGGACCATCACCTTCAATTTGATAAGCATATTACCAACGTCCAAAACAATACACGGGAGGTTATGTAGTCTCTGGACTCAGCTCTTTGACGACATGATTCTCTTTCCTTCACACACAAGCTAATCTTGTTCCAATCCTATAGTATTTTGGTTTTGCTTTACGCTGCTCCCGCCAGGAGCCACGTCCCTCTCCGTAATCTCAGACCTGTGGTATATTTCTTCCACTAGGTTCTCCATCTCCTTCTTAATATCACTCCTCCTCAAATGCCGTAACTCAGGTATCTATGCTAAATCAGGATGGCCACCTCTAAAAGTTATCCTATACCAGTGGACCAATACCCTTTTCTGTAAGTTCTGTCACTGTGTTAGTTCCTTAATAAGGTAAATTAGGACTAATCCCGGGGGCCCTGCTTACCCTCACAGTCAAATTTACTACCTCCTTCAAAGGCCACTACCAGATATCATGGAACTTCTCTGAGCCAAAGTGATGGTTGTCCATCCTGGAATAAATGACTCTCCTAATTGTAGATTAGTTTATAAAATTTAATTATGTTTATTCGCAAGTTTTGAATATTTTTTTTCTGAGGTGGGGATTTTTTCTTGTACGCTTCCGTTTTTAAATTTCATCAGTATTATTAGTCAAAATTTTACATTTTATAACTTTATTGGCAGGATTTGTGTTGCTCTGTGGACATTGAAAATGTATGTCTTTTGTTTTGGGACCATAAAAATTAACTAAACTAGACTACACTAAACTAAACTAATTTCTACATAATAATTGGATAGATATATTTGGGCGAGATATTCGTGCTGACGATCACATATTCGCTAACTATAATGAAATAAGGTAGTTTAAAACTTAATTACATGTAATTGCATAACAAACTTTGAGAAGTAGTTTTACATTCAAACTATCATTTAGCTTATAAGCTTGTGTAAGTATTATTATTTCAGCCTAAATCAACCTATTTAGAAAAAATGGGTCATGAGTGTTGAATTTAGTTATGCTCTTCAAACCTTTTATTAACTCATTTATTTCGTTTAACTAATCATACATTGATATATTTCATATATTCATACAAATTAGCGAATGATATCGAGATGCCAATTTGCCTTGTATGTGTGTAAGAGAGAAAGAAACTTTCGTATATTTCTTTCTCTCTTACACACATACAAGGAAAATTGGCATCTCGATATCATTCGCTAAGAAAGTAAGAGAGAAAGATACTTTCGGGTATTTCTTTCTCTCTTACACAATAGTGTGCAGACGACAACTCGAAAATTTTATCCACAGATGTCCATCCAGTTATATTATAGAGATCAATGAAGTAAGGTAAAGATGATTTTCTTGGTCTTTCTATGCTAATGTGAATTTTCTTCCTTTAAATACTCTCCTTATCTCTTTTGTATGTGACCGTCTAGCAGCGCTTCTACGGAGCGGTTATGAACTTGGTTGGCATGTACCACCATCTTGGTGGAAAGAAGGGTCATTCAAGGCCCCCCTCCCCTCCTCATACGTTCCACCACCGTCAAACCCCAACCAAAGACTCCCATGGTAAATAGCCTAGTTTTATTCCGGGGGAGAATTATAATTTAATAACCCAATAATCTTGATTACTTAAAATTGCTATTTTGGCCTAAGGGGTGATTTATAAATATAAGAGCTTGGTGGAATAACATCTTAACTGCAGAATCATGGCTTTTAGAAAAACTCACAAACGTAGGGTAAGTCTTTGTTCCACCCAGCTCCTCAAATGTTTAGGTTTTCTTTTCTTATTTTAGCCTCACTGTTTTTTGTTTTGTTTTTGTAGAATGTTGCTAAAATGATAAAGGAATGCTCCCGACCCACATTCCACACAATAATACTCCTTTATCCGGGCAGCTGCTCCACACGATCTTTTGATAGTAATAGCAATCATACTGAGTTACAATTATATAAGTTTTTTTAAATGTCCATTTAATTAAATGTAGCACGCCGCAGTTACCTGTATTTTGTATAATAATATACATATAGTAATGTCACCAGTAAATTTATTTGACATTATTTTTATTTCAGCAAATTATGCAGAGGTACTTTGGGGACATTCTTTATTTGAAACGCCAATAATAAGAGTAACTAAAACGTTTGCAATGTCAAACAATCCTTGCTCGTGGCATGGATCTCGGAAACAAAATGTTTATAGACCTACTAGTGTGTGTGTGTAAAATATTTTGTCAAACTAATTAGAAATCAGTTTTGTTTATAAAACTTATAAACAATAACCGTGAGCATCATTTTGAACAACTGGAGAAAATATTTCGCAACAGTTTCAAGACTCTTTAGTTATTGTGTAGCCAGTGGCGTGGCTAAGCCTCTTTAGGAGGGTATGGAACTATTTTAATCTCTATCCAAGACTCTGGACCCAATGTTTTAGCTAAGGCCTATACTCATAACCTGAATTCGGGGGTTGGGAGCCACTTGGGAAATGAGGGGCTCCACTACCTTTCTTTAAATTTGAAATAAGAAAAAAATATATTTCAAATTAAAATTAACAGAAAAAAGGGCATAAAGTGCAATTTTAAAAATCGGGTTTAAAAGTTAGAAACTTTAATAACCGATAAGTACCTTGTTTAATCTAAAAATATTATCAGTTCAAATTTTTGTTCCAACTTTATTTTTAAGTGTTCCTGTACACATTCTGGTTTCTTAAAAATAGCTGTTAAAAATGGCGCGTCTGGGGTACATCACTCGCAGGTGATAGTGAGTATGAGGGTGATAATGAGTATGAGGGCGATAGTCAACTCTTCTCCGTAGAGAAGGTGTTGCAATACCAAGGGCAATAAACTGGATCACCAGGGACACTTATTTGATCCACACTCAAATATGCAAAAGCCCAAGTACCTGAACTAGGATGTTTAACTATCAGAAAATGAAATATTAATTATACACGTTAATGGGAGTTTAAGGGTATGCTGGATGTAAAAGCGTAACAACCGAATAGAAGAAGACATTGGCCTAAAGGGCGTTTTATTTTCATAATCCTAATGTTAACAATATCACGTTTTTAGATTGCGGGCTATGCTCAATAGCAACAATATACATAGGGAAGATAATGAACGTATTTATGTACAAGAAATTAATATAAATTTTCAGATAATAAGTACATTCATAATAATTTGACAGAACCAATCTATATACGCGCCAAAAGTTAAAATATAGCTAGCAATAATTGAAAATAAATTGGAGTTGAGAATCACGTATATTGGAAAGTCTATTTGTATCACATCTCCTATCTTATCCATATCACCTAGTAGGAATATGCTCCTAACTATACACCTGGTTACATTAGAAATAAGTAAAGATATTATCGTCCAACTTTCCGTGAGGTGGGGTAACCTACACAAAAAGCCTTAATATATTATATCTTACAAACATACTGAGTGTATAGTAACGGCCGACAAACATTAATCGAAATTCTCCTTACGTAACAATTGAAAGTCAGATAACAAAGCATATGTTCCATTTAGAACGACTAGGTCAGTAAGACAGGATCCCAATCATAATACCGCAAAATACCCTACAAAATTAAATAACAAAATTTGACTAGATTATTCTACCATAGAATCTAAATTTAAAGAGATACGTAAAAAAAAGCCTCAATTCATAACAAATATAATTACCCAACAAAATAAATTAGTAAAATTATTCATAAAAAAAATGTGCCGAAGCAAATACAAATCGGTCCCTACATAATCAAGTTACAATTCAACAGTTCCCCAGTTTACAAATTATATAATGCTTTTTCAATAAACGTAGACATACATGTAGAAAGATTCTACCTCCTAAAAGCATCAAAGAGTGACTGCTCCTTGCCGGGTACACGCTTATATTCAGATTTGTACTGAGGGGAAAATATGGAAGGGAGGATACACAAGTTCAATGATGTAACTATCAGCCAGTTAGCGTCAGTGTCCCTAATTGATGCCTGCGTACAACGTCAAGAGGAAGTCCACGTGATCACCAAGAGCGCTTCTTTCTCCAAGTTTTAGCGCCTGCGCGGCGCCCGCTACTCGGGGAAAGTCAGCCTAACTACGTAGCGTTCCGAGAAAATAGTCTTGTCTTTCTTGGTTAACGTGAGTGGAGTGTTGATGTGCTTGGAGGACCCATGAGCGGCGCTGGTTTCTCGATTAAATGGGGTAAGTGTAACTGCACTTTTATAGGGGGTGGAGGTTATGCGGTGAAGATGTTTGTAGCCACGGTACAATAGTGAGTATGACGGTGTTAGTATGACAGTGATAGTAAATATGATGCTGATAGTGAGTATGACGGTGATAGTAAGTATGAGGGTGATAGTGAGTATGACGGTGATAGTGAGTATGAGGGTGTGGAACCAGTGGAAACACTTAAAACCTAACATAAACCTAATTCAACAAACACTGGTGACCATGAGAATAATTCCCTTAATTTGCAGCTGATGGTATTTTACTATATTATTAGTGTTATATACAGTGGCGGCTCGTAGCTAAAATTAGTGGGGGTGCTGCTCCAGAAAATTCTTAGCCTTTATTTTAAAATTGTGTAAAAGGAAAAAAAAATGTATAAAAAGAAAATTTATTCAGGAACTTGATAAAATCTTAACAAAAAAAATCTTCTACTTACTTTAACTTAAATTGTTACAGTTCAAGCTTGATCTATCATTTAAAAATAAAATACATTCTTCTTGTTTTTAATTTGCGCAAAAAGTTCAATAATTTTCTCCTTGATCTCTGGATGACAATTAAGGAAATTTTTCTCCATTGAAAGTACTGCAAGCACATTTAGTCTTTCTGTTAAATAAAATAACCGAAAAAAAAAAGAATCAAATAGAATAACTGGAAGCAGAATATTAAATCTAATTCTACACTCTTCTACACTTTATCACATTCAAGAATATGGTACACGGTTTTTAAGCACAACACACATTGATTAAAAAAAACAACACTTCCTTCCACCATCACGCCAGAGCCGGCACTGCGAGCGCAACAGTGCCCTTTATACCTGGCAGTCTCGACTTCCTCCCCACCCGCTCCTATGTGCGCACGCGCACAACAGCCAAACACCACGTTACTGGCACTGTGAAGCGCACAGCTCCGTATAAAGATTTTTGTATATTTTTCATAAACTGGGGGATGGCTACTGAAGTACTGACATTAAGCTTAAGGAATATATATTGTACTACAAATATAAAGGAAGCATTAAAGAAAAAAGGACTCATTATATTAAATGTTATCGATAATATCAAGTGGAAATAGGGGGTGCTGCAGTTCCGCAGTGCCTATACTCGAGCCGCCACTGGTTATATAGATATTGATAACATCTACCAAAAGTGACAGCTGCATATATGACTTATTGTAATAAAATGATAGTTTTAGTAACTTTAATAGCTAACTTCTACTGTCCTTCCTACCAAAATCATACTATAAATAGCTTACTGATATTTGCCTCCCCCTTCACACCTTTGGAGTAGACTTTTGGTAAAATAATTTGTAATAACGTCTCATACCATTTCGAGTAGGGGGGATTAGTTTCTTAGAACTCCGCTTTCCCCACTTACCTTCCTTTTTCTAAGGCCATTGTTGCCATTTACCTTACCAATAAAGAATGTTGTTTAACTAAACTTCTAGCATTGAGTACCATTTTGATTTATGATAATATTTCCATAAAATGTTACATATCTATAATACAGCCAGCCATACAGCCCTATATATATATATATAGTGGCGCCATCTCTCCTCGAATCGTGAATATTGTCGCAGCTTCCTCCACGAAAGACACGAACAAAATAGTCCCCGCTCTATTTGTCGACCTCAACAATGCTATTTATCCATACTCTCTTCTCTCAAGTACCTGCTCGTTATTTACAATCATTCAAAAGTATCTCTTAAGAAGAAGTATTTAAACAGATGCGTGGCATTATGACGTCATTTCCTTGTGGGCGCGAGTGTGTATGAGTTTCCGGAACATTCATTGGTCGATCAATACCTCTGCCTGGTGACTGGGTAGAATGGTGGGAGAGAGAGAGAAAAAAAGAGGAAGTATCGGGAATAGTTGGCATTATTGTAAGTCCAGGCTAGTTGCAGCCAGTCCATTCGATGGACGAAAGCGGTTGAATTAAGCTGTTGGAAATCTGCAAGGATATCATTATCATTCGTAATTAGGTAAACGAGAAGAGATGAGTCCTCATATTAATAACGGTGACCGTGTGAAAAGTGTCGGCCGATAAATACCGTAACATTGATTTGCAAACGTAGGTGTATGTGTGTGTGCAAGAACTGCGTCGTTTTCGCATTTAAAGTGACGAATAATTAAATCTGTTTTGTGCTCCGATAAAAGAAAATAACACCTACACGAATATTCCTGTTTGTTGTTACTACAAAACACTTATAATTAGTGTTAAATGGTGTAAACCATTGTGGCCTCGGATGAAGCTGCACGCAGACATGTCTGGTGAGTAGGAACGATTATAGAATCTTCACATTTTGCACTTTGACAACAGGGATACCAACAATACGGATCTAGTAGGAGTACCGAGGTTTTGACTTTTTACCATTGTTGGAGTATTTTATTTATCTGCTCTCTTATAAAATTATCTAATCCGTTTTTGTTTTTACTTTTTTTAAATTAAATTTTATTTATTTATTGAAAATGTTTAGAATATAAACTTGCTGAGTGAACTAAAATACTCCCAAAAGAAAAATATTCATTGTTGATACGCTACAAAAACGAATCAACTAAACACAGGCAGAAAAAAATTTGAAAGAAAACTTGTTTAAACCATTTTTTTTAGCAACATTTAAACTCCCTTAATAAATTCCCCGAGTAAATCTACTATCAATGTTTGGAAAATAAATACCCCTATAGTTCAACCTTCACAATAAAGTTCACCTCATATTTCTCAGGAAATTTACAACTATCACATCACCTTTCTCAGAAAACCTATAACTACCATATCACCTTTCTTAGAAAACCTATAACTACCACATCACCTTTCTCAGAAAACCTATACCCACCATATCACCTTTCTCAGAAAACCTATACCCACCTTATCACCTTTCTCAGAAAACCTATACCCACCACATCACCTTTTCTCAAGAAACGTAAAACTGCCACATAATCTTTTTTTCAACGAGGATTCAGCTGTCACAGCAATTTTTACATAAACTAATAACTTCAACAACAACATTAATATGAAGAAAAATAACCGCCGTAGCATTGTCATTATCTTTGAACGAACAACAACATTAATATGAAGAAAAATAACCGCCGTAGCATTGTCATTATCTTTGAACGAACAACAACATTAATATGAAGGAAAATAACCGCCGTAGCATTGTCATTATCTTTGAACGAACAACAACATTAAT
>CABEEJ010002649.1:76125-94908 GCA_901482245.1 Timema douglasi | reverse complement strand
AAAAAAAAAAAAAAATGAGATCCAAACAAATGTTTTGTTGGTAATGATACGAGGTGTATCAACACCCCAGATTTCATCCACCTTAAGAAAACAAGAAATCACACGATTGGAAATCGGTCACAATCGAACCTCGGCCTCCCAGGTCACTTGTCTAGCCCTAAGTCAATAGAAAGCGTCTCTGGGCCAAGATCTCACGGTAACACACGCGCGTGTGAGCAAGATTTAACTCTCGCAGGGTTAAGAAGAGGAAATGTTTAAAGGCCTCCTTCGCCTACCCCTCGTGGTAAGTATCTATAAACCTTCATCATAATCACACACCAATGGACTCCCGTAAAACCTTCAGAGCATTATTTGCCCATTAAGTTCGGAGCCCATATGGCCATCGCACTATTACCATCATTATTATCACATTAGATAACAAGGCTTTGATACGCCTAAGCACTAACTTTTAATACGTAAATCACATAAACTTGCTTGGGCAGGAGTGAGGGGAAAGTGTTATAAACAAGAAACTGCATATAAAAATCGTTTGTTTTCATTTTAATGGCGCTTTAAATAAAAATATATTATAAAGGAAGGCAGTAGGTAGGATGATTATAAAGCTCTAGCTGAAGTCATATAAGCTAAAGATTGATGTGATATAATATAAAATAATGTACACATAACGGATGATTTTAAAATGTCATTAATTGTACTTATATTTTTTATGAAAAATATTTTGCGCTCCAAAATATAAACGTAATGGCTAAGAAAAATTTAAAAAATACTATCCTTTCTAGAGGTAATTTTACCCCTAAACCATATTCAGTATCTTATTAAAGCCAAATACATACAAACTAAGCTGTAAAAAAATGTTACGAGGGAAACGGTAGGCATATTTAGACACATTTGACGCTATTAAAAGCATACCCACCATTTTAATGGCAGCTGCTCTGAAAGCAACTGGAAATTTCATATCGAGGTCTCGTATTGACCATAAAAAATGTATTAATCTCTGTTAGTTACAGTAGTAATAGATTTTTTTTAATAGAATAAGCCTAGTTACATTAGTTTGGATGATCCAAATTTTCAATCGAGCCTTTTCCTACTAATGCTACAAAAGAAACTCTAATATTAAATTAACATTAATACAAGTATGTAACTTTTTATTATTATTTTATTTTACCGATCTTGGTTGACATTTAAACAAGTAGGCTACCAAGCAATATGGTAGAAGTAGCTAAGATATTAGTTTTAATTCAGTTGTATTCAATGCATAAGAAGAGTCTTAACTGAAAATATCAAAGATAGTAAAATTTTACTTCTAGCAATTCAAAAAGTAATTTTATCCGGTAACATAATATTTGAGTCATTCAAAAGAAGTGGATTTGTTCTGGCGAGACCACACCAACTTTAGTCTGTGTACCCATCTGTGCCCATGCCCAGAACAATAGAATGTGGCGTGGTTAAACGATAAATAGGATGTGTTTTTAGAAGAAGCAAGAGGCAGTTAGAAAACTATAAACATATACTGGAATCGTACACCGATTATGTGTGTTAATTTTAGTTTTATTTCACTTGTTTTGTCAAGAGTATTCCCCGTTATCAACACGAGTTTTAAAACACCAATGAAATAAATATTCATTATTTGGTGGGAAGAAACCACAAAACCGATGCCATTTGCTTTTTAAGATTTAAAGGCCTTTTATAAGGTACTTTTTTTTTCATTAACTGCATTGGTTATGTGCTCATCCGCTTTAACGTTCTGATTACAGTGAATATACTTTACTAACAATGTGAGAATTTAAGGAACATATTTAAAAAAAATACAGTCTTGTAATATTTAAAACTATCAACAAATAGTTTTATTTATAAATGGCTATATTTTTTTTTTTTACTGGAGCTTCATGTTTGAACAACAGATGTTTTACATTTTAAAAATCACGACAAAACACTCGATTACTAAAACTTAAAGAATGTTTTTGATTGAGTAATACTGAACATACATCATATTTAACTTGACGTCTCAGCATGTGGGGCTGAGTATTTAGAGAACGACGCGGATTCATATCAATTCCTACTAACATAATCAATGATTGACATTTAAATTTTTTAAATATTAGTATTTTCAAGAGTTAGTGATGGCTATCAGTGGCTTACTAATTAATAGGAGCAGCAAAAGGAGGTTTGATACTAAATAAATACACAGGACTATTCATAGTGTGTGTAATGGGTGAGTAAAAATGATGAAACATTTCCCCCTCATTAAAAGGGTTTTTAAAATGACGTGTCTAAATTAGTTATAACATAATCCTACTTCTAAAACATAAGGAAACTATATTGTTATATGTTTGGATACCGTAGAGCCAAAACTATGAAAATAGAATAGAACCTGAATAATTCGGACTTGAAGGGGCAAGGGAAAGGTTCGAATTACCAAAAAATTCGAGTTAAATAAGCTTCTTAAAATGAATTCCCTTGTCCACTTCCTTTATCACCACCAATTTTTCAGCCAAAGTTAATAATTTATAGAATGTTGGCTTGGGCAACGACATCACGATACACACACATACACTATTGTAAAATATTTACTAAACCAAACTATAACCAAACAAAAACTAGACAACAGAATCAAACAAAAGAGACTCACACGTCACAAGAATATCGCTACGAACAAATCACTAAGAACAGCGCACGTAACCGCTCAAGAGGTTTGACCTTGACTACAGAGTACTGAACTATACGTGTAAACAAACACGTATGGGTAAGCAAGGGAGGGGAGGGGCATGAAGAAGGGTACTGACCGTATTCCAACGTCACCTCCCCTGTTTTCAAAAATAGAACAACATGGCGCCACAACTAGAAGTAGGAAACTTAAAATTCAGAGTAGTTTAAGAAAGGGCGAAAAGAGAAAAAATCAATTTTCTCAAAATCGCCTCTAACGATTTTAATTAAAATACGTATCTAGGTGTTGACTAAGATTATAAATAAACTGGTTATTTTCATTTTAACATGAAAATAAATTTTAGGGTACTTTACAGAAGCGGAAATTTTTGTATGTCCGCAACTATTTGAGGTACTAAATAACTTTTAATTGCAAAATTGTAGTACTAATAAAAATGAAAAACTTTTATAGAAAATATATTTTTATAAAACCAACATTTCGAGGTGTTGGCAAATATATTAATACAAATTTGTGAGCTTTAGCTGTAAAGAAATACTAAAGTTTTAACGCAATAATTCTTTAATGCCATAGAATAATTAAATATAAATTTCTCAAATGTTTATGTAGTTTTTCCTTTAGCCTCTTAGGAGAAATGTTTGTAAAACAATTATATATCTACATTTTAGACTCAATTGTCAATATTTACGTTTTTTATTGGGCAAAATTTATAAATGAGGAATTGAATATCAATGTGATGACATGAAGATCTACAACGCCTAATAAAATGTTAAAACTTTAATCGGAAGTAGACATTTTGATACGAAGTGTTGACTTTTGTGGAGCCAAAATTGATCTTGTTTATCGGTCCAAACATACAAATGAGGACATTCATTCTTTAAAAACAAAACTATAAAATTTAAAACCGGGAGTAGAAAAAAGTTTTACATAATTATAGTGCAATTTATGCTTGGGTTTGCTAGTGTATATTATTCATTTAATATATATTACGAGTTTTCAGTTAATATTATCTATTTTCAAACAATAGAGCAAGAAAGTCAATGTAGAGTTCCTTACCGTTTATTTAACATTGTTTCAATACCAAATTCACGGGACCGGACGAAAAATTCGAATAAAAGACGATTTCTAATTATGGAAGTTCAAATTAGTGAGGTTCCATTATAGTTAAATTTATATTAGCTTATATTTAGCGGGAAAACTCATCGAAAATGTATCATGTGATAAAAGAAGTTGAAAGCATAATTGATCAAATGTAATAACTCGAGTTTGTTTTAGATATTGTAATATTAAGGTACGCCTATTTTAGCAAGGTGAAAGTTTATTATGATTAGGATAGAAACCGTTAATAAATCGATGTCAAACTAAGTCAGATTCTAAGGTAAGTTTATGTCAAGTTAGGATGACTTGGTAAGGCAAATTCAAGTCAAGTTTAAGTTAAGTCAAAGTTATATCTTAAACTTTGAAAAACCCTATTTAGATACGGGAAACAAAACCAAGGCCATTGATAAGCACGCCATTTAAGTTATGTTAGTTGAGGTTTAATGAAGTTGGTTTAGAAGTAAGTTCAAGTGTAATTAAGTTGATATTGGCGGTACTCAAGAGAATCAAGTTTTAATTATCAACTGATCCTCTATGAATCTATAGTTCGAGACCTAGAAATGTCAGAATTTGAAAATATAATGTTGTGAAAGCAGGCGGTGGAACTGAAGATCATTATAATCAGTATCGTGGTTGCTAATAGTCCCACATGCTTCATTCAATTGTTAATATAGATAGTTAAGATGGGAGTGTAGCAAACAGGAATTAAGGTAAGTATTTTTTTTTTTTGCGATCCTTATTTCAAAACATTTTTTTGGTCAAAATAAATCAAATAATTTTCCAGTAGAAACATAGTTCAATTTTATTCGCATGGTGACCTCACTAGTTTTTAAATATTTGTCGAGTGTATTCTGGAATTGAATAAAAACTTTTTCTCTTCATTTAAAAAAGGTGTCATTAGATTCTAGGACAACAATGAAATATATTCAAGAACTGTTGATGTCAACATGTGGAAGAAAAAAAATTAAACTCTATAATTGATCGGGAGCAATATTTTATATATTTTGGTCAAAAAAAGGTTTTGCCACAAGAACTGTAAAAATACTGTCCTTAACTCATATTCGCTAAGCTTCATTGTTGAGTGTATACCATGATTATTATAGGAAGTCAAACAAAGGTGGACTGGGCCGCTGGGAGATATTTCGGTGGGCCTGTTTGATTTGGGCTTCCGCATATACTTTAAACTAAGATAAATTCATCCATTCTACACAAATAGCTGGTGACAGATCATTTTACAAACTTAAGTAGTTCCAACATAAGTTCCTCAATTTAATCTCCTCACTACTGTCTAACAATTTAGATGCATTTTTCTAATGCCCATATAAAGTAGAATCCAATGTTTTTAGTGGAAAGAATAACGACATAATTGTCGATAATGTAAAGGCTGATTTTCCTCACTATGTTTCTGTGTATATCATTTCATTTATGCTATTTAGTGGAGTGTTTCTGCAACAATTTATATTATCTCGCTTCACTTATCTTACAAGTTTTGAGGAAGTATATTCATTTTTAGGCAAAGGTGCGAAAAGGGTGAGTGTGATGAACCGTACCATTTATTTTATTTACTCTACGTCTTGTGGTGGGTCCTTATTATTGTATTGAGCTTTGAAAAATTCTCAATTAATAAAATAAAACTATAAAATAAGAAAGAGGCTCAAGATAAACCCAACAAATACTTAGTGAAGCAATTAATAGGGAAAAGTATTAAGAGCGGAGGGGTTACGGTTGACTGGAACGGGGCGCGAGAAAAACCCAGTGTTTTTGCAGTTTTTATGGAAAAAACGTTTTTTTTGGACCAAATAAATATAATATTGCTCCAGTACAAACATAGAATTAATTTTCTTTCCATGGTGACCTTAAAAATTCCTTTAATATCTGTCAAGGGTGTTCTGGAATATATTGAGAATTTTTTCTCTTAATTTAAAATGTTTGTTAGATAATGCTCATGACAAATATTCAACAATTGTTGAGGTCACCATGTTAGAAAAATTAAACTATATGTTTGTACTGGAGCAATGTTTGATTTATTCTGACCAAATAAGTTTTGACATAAAAAATGCAAAAACACTAGCCTTTTCTCGCGTCCCCTTCCATCACACCTTAATGGAGATATAGTGGAGGGGTAACATTTCAAACATATTCAATTAACAGAAAAATTACAACTTGGACACGGGAATCGAACCCAGGTCCTTTTGCTTTGCACGCCGATGCTCGACCACTGGGCCAAACTAATTCGTCTCGTAGCCAAGGTCATTTTTAATTGGCACACTAGAGTCAAAGACCCTGGGTTTGATTTCCACATCCAAGTTGTCATTTTTCAATTTTTTGAATTTTATTCAGCTATCAGGACTGATCCTGTAGATAGGCCTAACCATCACGTATCAGTTTGTTGTATACAAGAGTTAAAATTTTCAAAGATGCATGATAGTCAAAGAAAAAACATTGTGTTTTTAAAAAAATCTTACAATTTATGCGTATTATATAATATACTAGTACATATGTAACAATTTAAGATGCGTTAATTCAGGTTTCGGTTAAGTTGGGATAAGATAATCTAAAAGAAGCCATATTTAAAATTAGTATATGCAAACCTAATAACAATAATAAACAATATTTGAATAAAACATTCTTTTAACCCTCACGTTTTCAACAGTTGATAATATATTTGACTTAAAAACGTTTAACTGGTTTTAGAAGCATGGAGTGATTATATTATTTAAAAGAACGAGACAATGTATCCAGATTGACAACAACAAATATCCCTTGGCACAAAACATCACCTTGATTTTATTTATTTTTTAAATCACTACTTGAATCACGTCGCACGCAAACAATTAATCAGTGTGGTTTTAAGTTTAAGAAATGAGCCGAAAAGAAGTTAGGGAGGGTAATCATATTAATTAAGCTCACGTTTAGCAATCAAAAGTTATGTTCACCGACAAGTCCCCCAGCCAACACTTAAGAGCGAGCTAAAGGAGACACACGTTGTTAAGATACGACACTATCGAAGAAAGCAGAGTAGCATGGGATGGCATAAGCTAATGTTGTTTGTAATACGGCTCCATTACGTCATTAATGGAGGTACTGTGGGAGGAAAAACTGTGTGGTGGGGGCAGAAGGGGAAGATAATGGAGAAGTTTCAGTGGACTAAACTAGTTGGAAAGTCTTTTAAACTTTAATTAAATATTCCAAACAAAAAGTAGTTTTTTTTTTAATTCCAATTATTTATTCTTCGAAGCCACGTTGTCTTAAAAAAAACTAGTTAAAGCTATCGTTTTGAGCAACTATTTTTATAATTTTACTATAGTTAACTTCAACTGGTTGGTTACATAAGATATTAAATTTAATCAAAGTTTCTGATAAGAAACTTGAACAATCTTGCTTTTAGATGCTATGGGTGTCCTTAGGTTAAACGCTTATTAACTAACCCCACGCGTCAAAGGTAAAGGAAGCCGTCTGGATTTCAATTTTTTGTTTGGTTCGATATTGACTTAACTTAAATTGAGGTATTATGTGCGCGAGCTCGTAATGTCACCTTTAGTAAAGATTCTCGCTACTATGATTTTGGTAGGAAGAACAGTATAAGTTAGTTACTAAAGTTACTAAAACAATTTTAATATATTCATACATAAAGTCGTGTTATCTGCAGCTGTCACTTTTGATAAATATCATCAACACCTATAGAATAACACAGATAATATAGTAAAATATTATCATTTTTGGCTGCAAATAAATATATTTAAATTTCCTCTACTGTTCTTCCAACCAAAATCAGGGTGTATGTGTTTGTTGAGACAAAATAAGCGTGCTGTTTTTTATGTTGATGTTTTCTTGTGGTGAACCAATATTGTTTGTAAAGGGATTATATTAAAAGTTTCAAAACAAATTAGAAATAATTATTGCTATAATTATTTATCAATATTTTTTTGTCAAGTTGAAGGAAATGGTTAAGATAACAGCCCACAATTAAAATTATTATGAAATATGTTTAATTTCAGGTCACGAGCAATCGTGTATTATGTCTGTAAATATGTATGCGATTGTGTTCATCTAATGATTTAGAAACTAGAATATGTTTCTTTGAAAAATTGGTAATACTTTTAAGATAGATATTTTGTTCCTACAGTTTGTAAATATTAAGTCAGGAATACAAACCTGACAAGCTAATATTGATATTGTTTGGAACCCCAAAAAGTAAAAGCTAAGATCATTCAGTTATTTTGGTTAAGTAGGCATGTGTTTTTATTCTGCTGACTTCAAAGTAAAAACTTAAGTTTGGAATAGATTGAATTCTCTATTTTTTTTTTTTTAATTTCATCCGTAAGACGTTATCTACACAGTTATTTAGTACTTGTGGTCGATAATACTTTACTAAGAAATTATCTAAATGTTACAGCTTGGCTAAATTCACTTTACTTAACATACAAGTTAAAAATGGCAAATTGTAAAATTAGACAACACAATACGTAAACTACCAAATATGTACTTAGCTAATTTATTTTCATCATGGTTGGTACGGTGCACATGAATTGCGGAATCACTCATCCGAGGTTGGTAATACCTTTACACGAACTGCGGAGTAAAAATTAAATCTATAGTGACTTTGTTCAGAATGGAAAATCTAGGTTAGGTTAGGATATGTTAGGTTAGGCTAGCTTATGTTAGGTTATGGTTTAGGAGTTGAATGTGATTACAGGTTGTTCCTAAAATCAAGTGCACAGGCTGACATATATACTTTATTCCGAAGTTCGAATGCGCCCGGTTGATGTAATGTCAAGGTGATTACCAGATAAACCAGTTTCTTTTGAGTTAATTTAATGTTGAATAGAAAAAAATCATAATTAAAATAGCAGTCATTATGTGACATATGTAAAGACTTATAAAGAATGTGTGAAATGTATAAAATAAGGCTGAACAAAAAAAAAAGTTATATTAATCTCAATTAAATTATTTCCTTAGTAGAAATAGTTTGTTAAATAATCATGTACATTAAATATACAAATGTTTGAACTAAACCCGGATTTTAAGATTGTTTCTAACCAGAAAAGGTTTTATAAGGAGTGAAAAAAACAAGACTCCATCATAATTAGCAGATTTCACAGAGTTGAAAATGGTTTCAGCACGAGATTCGTGTTTGTTTTTCGAAGAAATGAAGAAGATAAATAGTCTACATTTTGTATCTCACACACACACACACACACACACACACACACAATCGTTTGATCATAGGAAAGTGAAGTCTGCTTTATGGCTGTACAAACCTATCTCATCTTATTCATACAGATCTTTTCAAATCAACCTATTACCTTAGAGACGGGGTTTGAAAATAATTTACATTCATTACTAAAATAGGCCTTCGATTTATTATCGAAAAAAACCAAACAAGAGATAATCGTGTCAGTATTATCTTAATCGGCTTGAGAGATTAAACAGAAAATAAAAATATTTACTTTGGGTTTTTTTTAAATTATTAAATTAGTGTTGTGTGTTTAGGAACAGAAAATCGAAAATGGAGAGTAGAAGAAGAAGAAATATAAAAAGTGTGACTTAGCTGTTCCTTCAATAAACAATCATTGTAACAACAGTTTTATTGTGTATTATTGTGTATTATTGTGTATTATTGAGATATTAGTGGAGAGATCACCAACCTAATATATAAACCACAGGTTTTGAAATTACACACGATGAAACGCGAACTAAACTAGTTACAATTCTAAAACATTTGTTGACAATTCAATTTACTTTTAAGTCGTTTGCAGATTAATATTTCGGCTATGTTTCTAAATATTACATCAATGACCTCACTATCGATATTATTTATTTGAAGCATGGACACCTATTTGATTTTTTTTAAATATGTGCATAAATGAATTTAAATTCTATTTCTCTTTTAACCCTAATGTCCTTGTCTGTAAAATTAGCAAATTAACTTTAAGCTATTGTTATTAGCAAGACGAAGGGATTGTTTAGCACATTTACACATCAATAATGTTTTTATTTATTACTTGTTCCTATTGAATAAGAAGCTTATAATGGTAGTGTTATGCAAACCTCTGTAATACAGACACTTAACATGCAAGTTATACCGTACAACCAGTTAGAAAGCCTGCCTCTCATCCTAAGAGTTAGGGTTCGAACCCAAACTGATTATAATAAGGACGATTGTTCCCTCAAAAGATTTAAACAAGTATTATCAGAAGTAAGTTATTAGTAATTTTATTACCTAATGTAAATCCAGTAATTGCGATACAATAGGTTTACGAGAAAATATTTAATTTAATCTTTTTTACACTTAATAATAATAATAATATTTAGCACCGCGTCTTACTACCCTTTCGGGTTATACGCTTTAAGTACTAATCACGCTAGTGGATTAGGAATTGGGAAGGTTGAGTTAGAGGAAGTGAACCCGCATTTGCGTGGAGGGAGAGTGGAAAACCATTTAGGAAAAACCATTACACTTCTAAAACAACTATTTGTTAGTTATCACACCAGAATGTGTAGGTGTTGTATAGTACAATTTGCAGTGGATAAGCAGGTCTAGGTTCAAATTTCGGCCAGGTACAATGAGGTGGTTATTCCTTCAGTTTGTTTCCCTCATCGTCTATGCATATGACGGTACACTTCCTCTAAATGCCACTTTTTTAATCCCTACAATGGTAGTGTAAATATTATAATAGTCCAGACGTTTAGCGAAACGCGGTGAAAATGTACAAAATGTATTATCATGCGTTAGGATAGCGCAATGTACCAGGGTATTCATGTCAAATAATACTAAAGGAAATAAATTTTGATTTAAAAAATCAACATAGCATTTTTTACAATCGGAAAACTTTTAAAACTCATAGTTCCATTATTAATGCTCAATATTCTTAAGACCTTTTTTTTTCCACGTCAATTGGACTTTTGTTATAAGATCTACGCGGATAAATAATTTAATTAATTACATATTTAATGTTTTATAAATGAAATAGATGGTATAGAAATGAATGTATTATTACATATAAATATTTATTTGGGCTAAATTTATTTTAACTTGGTAAATAGCTGGTGATTCATCAATTTAAATAAATGAATTCGCATGGCCCCATTATGAAATTACTCGAAATTAGACCAAAATTTTTAAACATATTTCGTATATTATGATAATTATTTTAAAAAAAGTTTACAAATGTTTAGTATGGCATCCTATAAATTAGTGATTTTTTTTTTTAGTTTAGCCCGTATGCTTGCGCACCTAATAATAAACTATACAAAAACATTTTATAATAATAATAATCATTTAAGTTAACATATCCACCTCAAAATGGGAGCTAAAAGTTGATTAATGTGGACTTGAATTACTTTAAAATATGTTATATAAATTATGTAGAAAAATACTACCTTTGAAGATTCTATGGTACCACAGAGTTGTGCAATAATAATAATAATAATAATAATAATAATAATACAGTTAGTAAAAGTATGTGGCACGCTATTCAAATTGAGTGTGGAAGACCCATATTTACCTTAGAATAAACATACACCCCAGGAACAGATTCCAAAAGACAATATATTTCCATAACCTGAAAATCAAAATGTAGTCGCCTTTGCCATGAGCCAAATGTTACCCTGAAATTTTCGGAACCACTTCGTTTGGTTTATCTCCCGTAATGAGTGAATGGTCAGCGTCTTTAATTCTGAAATTATAGATAAAAGATGGCGTATTAAAATGAAGTTAGCATGCAAATTAAACGTAGCCATACAAAGGCGAAGCCTATACTTAAAATATCTTGTAAGTAGCCCTCTCTATAAGCCATCATTTGTACGTGAAAGGAATTAAGTTAGGGTAGAATAAAACCATGGAATAACAAGAGATGGATGTATTCTAACTTTAGAGCAAAAACAGAGTAACAAGACCCTGGAATAAATGGATGCATACATTCTTTGGAATAAAGGCAAGGTATAACAAAACCAAGGAATAAAAATAATGAGTATATATTAACTTTGGAATAAGGACAAGTGTAAACATACCATGGAATAGCAAGGAATGTACGCCGTAAGGAATTGTAAGCATTTTAAAAATGGTCCAGGAGTTTTTTTAATTTTTAAATATATTTTTAATATAAGAAAATATTAATAAAGCGATACAGGAAAATAGTTTAACGTTGTTTATTTGATAAATATTAGAAAATGGTACGGAACTCAACACGGGCTTTCTCGATATATTGTTTAAAAACTGATATATTTACTCAAAACTCATAATATATGTTAAACTAAATAATATACATTAACAAACCCAAGCATAATTTGCACTATTACTTACGTAAAACATTTTTTTAGTCCCAGTTTTAAATTTTATAGTTTCATTTCTAAAGAATGTCCACATTTGTATGTTTGGGCCAGTAAAAATGATCGATTTTGGGTCCACAAACGTCAACACTTCGTATTAAAATTCCTACTTCCGGTTAATGTTTAAACATTTTATTAGTGTTTCACATCTTCAGGTCATCGCATTGCTATTCAATTCCTTATTTATAAATTTTGACCAATAAAAAATTTAAATATTGACTATAGAGTCTAAAGTTGAGATAGATAATTGTTGTACAAACATTTCTCCTAAGAGGTTAAAGGAAAAATTACATAAACTTTTTGAGAGAATTATATTTAATTATTCTATGGCATTAAAGAATTGTATTCATATATTTGCCAATACCTCAGACTGTTGGTTTTATAAAAATATATTTCATATAAAAGTTTTTTTATGTTTTTAATAGTACTACAATTTTGAAATGAGCTATTTAGTACCTCAAATAGTTGCGGACATACAGACATTTCCACTTCAATAAAGTACCCTAAAATTCATTTTGATAGGAAAATGGAAATATCCAGTTTATTTATAATTTTAATCAACGCCTATATACGAATTCTAATCAACATCGTTAACGCCGATTTTGAAAAAAAACAAACTATTTTTTTGCTTTTTCACTTTCTATTAATCTACTCTTAATTTTAGGGTTAAACAGACATACAGACAGATGGCATTAAAAAAACAACTTTTTAGAATTTACGCACCAGAACGGAACCCTTAAAGTCGCTTTACCGAAATATTGGGAGTAGCCATTTTGTTTGAAATATCTATAAACGTTTTGAAATGGAATTTAATTAAAATCGTTAGAGCCGATTTTGAGAAAATTGACTTTTTCTCATTTTGTCATTCAGTACACTACCCTTAATTTTAGGGTTGGATAGCCAATAACAAAAACTTATTGGGGCAACCCTATGAAAACCCTAGATACCAAGTTTTAGCCTGATCGGTAAAATAGTTTAGGCTCTAGTTGGAGGTACAGACGCACGGAAATTCAAAAATCATTTTTTCGGATTCGATGGATCATGAAACGTCGAGATTCATCAAAATCTCGAGTTTTATTTTTTTGACGATCACAATACTATCTCTACCTGTAAGATAGCAAGAAAGTAACAATTAACGATACTATTCTAAATTATTATTTTCACGGCCTCTTATCTACCCGTTCGGGTTATACGCACTTACGCTAATGTGTAATGGTAGGGTGATTGTGAGATGAAATGGAGGACCTTCAGTTTAACGTGCATCCGAACCACGGTGGAGGCCTGTCATTCAACACATTCACAAGTTGTGATGAATACACATCTTGTCAGAGGTGAAGGAAGGGTTTGGTAATAAGATAAATCTATGCTAGGACCGAGGGCTGAAACCTGGATCCCCAACACATAAGTCCGACACCTTACCCCTAGACCACCAGGTCACCCTTTATTATTCTAAATATTCAACTTTGGGCTCACGAAAAGACTGAACTAGTGGCTTCACCGTTAAATTGATTGTCATAAAATGAGAAATTTGTTTTAGGGTTCTTTAAAAAAAAGCCACAATCAACAAGGGCTTTACTTCCTTTCCAAAGATGTTGAGCTTCGGATTCCTGTCGCTCAAGAAAAATCCGCCGATCACGGTTGGGTTCGAACCCACGAACATCTGACCTCGAGGTCAGCACTTTACCCCAAGATCATCAAGGTCGACTGCTCCGAAAGAAACACATAGTTTAATTTTCTACAAATATTAATATTAACAGTTCTTAAATATTTGTAATAAGCACATTCACATTTGATGATAAACTTATTTAATCACATGAAATAATTCTAATCAAGATAGGGTGACCTGGCGGTCTAGGGGTAAGGTGTCAGACTTCTATGCTGGCGGCCGGGGTTCAATCCCCGGTCCCGGCATAGATTGATCTGATTACCAAACCCTTCCTTCATCTCTGTCAAGACATCTTGTGAATGTGGGGAATGCCAGGCCTCCACCGTGTGTTCGGATTCCACGTTAAACTGTAGGTCCTCCATTTCATCTCACAATCATCCTACCATTACACATTAGCGTAAGTGCGTATAACCAAAACGGGTAGTAAGACGCGGTGCTAATAATAATAATAATAATTCTAATCAATTTCTAGGGCAAGATAGACCGATACTCAAACAATTATTTGTTATGAAAATTAAATTCTATATTTCTGATGCTAATTATAGCTAATTAGCTAATTATATATATAATTATTTTGCTCTAAAAACTGCAAAAATACTTCCCTTAACTCGCAATGTTTACCATCCAACCTTAATAAATAAAGCAAACAGTTCTTTAAACGGGACCAGGAGCAGATAGATACATCCATCTCCACTTCCGAGTGAGTGATCGGTTGAAAGCTGAGACCCTATAACAAAATTGGGTGTGGGTAAAACTAGAAAGAATGAAGGTAAGGAGGGATAGTTTTCGAAATTACAGGGTTGAGGTAAACGTGTAACAAGATGTAAACGGCGGTGACTGGTTGAGCCACCGTAGCCTGTTATTGTCCAATGTTCTACTCCCCTGGAGCAAAGGGGGCTACATACGCACATGAATACATACACCTGGATATTCTACCGTAAACCTTTAATTACCAGATACATACAGCATCGTCCAGAAATACAGACACCACACCACGCCCAACCATGTAGAAACCTTTGCTCGGGTGATATCACGTTCCTTGATAATCTGAGAATCACTGGTTCGATTATTAACAAGTATAGAATATTAATTACAAGGAAATAGTTTATTGACACACACGCGCACGCGCCGTTCCCTTACAGGGTAGGCAAGAAACCATACATATAGCTAAAAAAAAACTCCTTACTTAATCCATCCTCACTAAATTTCTCCACACTTACCTATACTTGGACACCCCCTTCGCTTAAACAACATTTATACACCGAGTCATGTATGCTCTTTTTCACGCATTTGTCTACAACATTTAGCCGTATGGATTAAGAATTTTTACGTAATTTCAGACGAGCCAATTCCTTATTTGACCCAATGGGAGTGCACACAGCTTGTAGGGGCCTGCAGGCAGTATATGTATACATACACCCTATTACCCTTCTCTTCCCCCTTTTAATTTAGTCACCTTAGCTATAATTTAAAATTTTGTTTGGGTTTTCTGTTGTTTTATTACCTAAATGGTTTCCCATGGTGAGCATTTAACGCACATTTCCTCCAAATTTCTGCCATACTAACCCCTTCTCCATTAGTGAAAACATGCGTATAGATTGGATGGGTAGTAGGACACGGTTCAAACACAAAGTAAATGGGCAGTTGAACCGAAGAACATTTTACTCACACGCTTCGGTGGCCACATGGTCTAATACGCTACTCTCGCATTAGACTAGACTGCCTATGACGGGGAGATTGAGGTTCGAATCTCGGTCGATATACTGAGGTCTCCCTCCACGCACATACGAGTACACTTCCTCTAAATATAAATTTCCTAATCCCTGAAACATAAGCGTATAGCCCGAACAGGTAGTAGGACGCGATGCTAAAAATGTTTTTTATTTTCAGTTATATTTATTAAATGTCAATAAAAAGTCTAGCTAGATCCTCCAGTTCTGTAAATTATGATGCTCAGCATATTAAGTATTTTATTGTGAAAGTTAAGCTGCAAATCCTTAAAGATAGGATTGTAGGCCTAACCTACACGGCGTCAGCTCGCAATCGAACCATACCGACCGAATGGTTGCCATCTAATGGCGAGGATCATGCCAATATATGCGGATAGAGAGTACAATGTTGTATTTACATCAAACGCTCCCACTGCTAATCTCAGTTTTCTAAACCGAGGCTGCTACTTTATTATTCGATTAACTCATTTGTCCACACGAGGCTGAGTTGACCCCGTTCAAGACCCATTGCTTCACAGAAAATCTAGAAGCACTGGGGATTTAACTCAGGACCTTTTGGTAATATATCTGACCACTAGACCATAGAGGCAATCAACTAAACGAATAATGAAGAAAGCACCCTCGATAAAAAAATTAAAAAAACACGACCGTAGCGCAAAAGTATTAATATAAATAATACAAATATCTCAGGTATCCTTTGGGATCAAACCAAATTATTATAAAGGTACTGCTGAGGTTTCTCTAACCACTCGACCACGCATACGGAGCTAGTAAAAATCATAGGCCTACTTTCAGGTGTGAGTACAGTTGTAAGACTTATCGCCACTTTGCTGGGCAGTGCTGAAAGGACAGTGCTTTGCAAGCACCCTGTAAACTCCAACCAATCTCCTCGATTATTTTTTCTACCTAAATAATAATTAGCTACTGAACTACCGCCCTTGTTACGTGAGGTCCATGCTAACTAGGTCCAATCAGGGCCGACCCTGGGAAGACATCACCAATATAATCGACATAAATCGTGAGATTTTGGGAAACTTTGTTTACTGGCCATAACCTTAATGAAAATTGAAACTTTCCATCATAAAATAATAATAATTTAAAATAAACAAAAAAACCTTACAGCTAATTAGACCTTGCTGTATAGAAAAGAAATCGGGGATTTTGGAAACTCACTATTATAAAAATAGTCGCATCGAAAATCTAAGTTTCCATAATTCTGAAATCGTCCTAGTGTTTGAGAATGTCCATTGAATTTTCTGATATAATTTAATCGTTTTATTTTTCTATTCACAATTATATTCGCTAACTTAACATTTCACATGCTAACGCACCATCGTGCTTTGCATTTTATCGCTTTACTCGGCCACTTAGCACTTGACTGGGCAATTACACATTTACTCGGTGACTTACAATCCAATTGACCGTTTAGAACTCGACCCGTTCACTTAAATCTCAAAATGCGTATTAGTGGTATAAAAAAACAGAAAAAAAAACAAAAAAAACTGGGTATCTTATCCACCTTAAACGACAACTTTATCATTTACTCCAACAATTTTCCACTTGTTACGGTCAAATGTTCCATAATTCGGGCATCTTGTCACTTTATTTGGAGACTTTCCACTTTAATCAGTCAACTTACCCCTTCACTTGGCAGCATGCCGCTTCCCTTGGCAGCATGCCGCTTCACTTGGCAGCATGCCGCTTCACTTGGAATCATGCCGCTTCATTTGGAAGCATGCCGCTTCACTTGGAAGCATGCCGCTTCACTTGGAAGCATGCCGCTTCCCTTGGAATCATGCCGCTTCATTTGGCAGCATGCCGCTTCATTTGGCAGCATGCCGCTTCACTTGGCAGCATACTACTTCACTTGGCAGCTTGTAGTTAGCTAGTATCTTATTCGTTCGTTTATCACTTTAATCTGTAACCCAAACAATTTACTATTCCCCTTAAAACATTACTAGGGAAAACTATCACTTTATTCTGCAATGTTATGTTTTATTTATAAGAAAGTAGTGAGCTCGTGGTAGTTTAATCCACGTGACTGAATTTAAAAAAGGACGGGTTTTAGGGTTATCCGTTTTTCATTGTATTGAACACAATAATTTGTGTGTTATATTAAGAAACAAATTTAAGAAGAAACAGTTTTGATCATTTAAAATACCAACACTGCAAAAGGGCCAGAGGCACTAGTCAAATTTATAATTTTATATGTAGAGCCCATTCCACCGTTTTTACTATGGAGGCTCTTAAATATGTTCATAAATAATTCGAACGTAACTATTCAACTTTTAAAACACGTCAGGCTAAAACATATCAATGGTTGCATAAGATAATCAAAAGGAACATATGATCGGCACTAATGATTTTTAGTGCTGATACTGCATAACTGCGACAAACCATTAAACCTAGATGAGTATAAGATAAAGAGTGAGTTTATATCCAATCACGAGAGCATGTGCCTGTAGAGAGGTTGAGTGAACACCACTGTGAGGTAAATCTGTCGAGTTCTTCCAGTCATGTTCATACTCCAATCCGACCACCCAAATCAGTTTCAAACAGAGATGTAAGGTGGGAAATTTTCAGGTGAATTTTCTCTTATCTTTAACTAGAAAATGTAGATATTTTTTAATGAAAAATTACAGCTAATGTAGTTACCAGTTTTGAAAACTTTCACGTCAGTTTAATTCCTTTTAAACCCACTTCAGTGGTCGCATGGTCTAAGACACTAAATTCACAATATACTAGACCACCGATGACGGGCGGATCGTGTTTCAAGCCCAGTCGGTCGTACTGAGGGCTATTTTTTCCAAAATGATATCCCACTCTCTTTCCACGGGAATGCGGGACACTTCATCTAAATTCAACCATCCTCATACCTACCCCATTAGTGTAATTAGTACATAAGTGTATAGCCTACATATGTAGTAAGACGCTGTGCCAAAATAAATATATTAAGGACGTTAACATTAGAAATATTATCAAATGGGTTCCCATAAAGCAAAAATAGCCATTCAATTTCTCTGCTCACACTCACGTGTTGCCTACAGCACATGGTAGTTTAATGTGTTACTAAATTAAGACCTTTATATATTAGAAATGGTAATACTTAAATATTTAATCAAGGCCTTAAACATTAAAGAATAAATTTCCTTTCCCTGGAAATTTAAAGATCTAAAATTTTACCAAAATATGTTAATCTCTAATTGCCATAAGGTGTTTTGTATTATATTTTCAGTATATCTTGAGTAAAATAATGTTTATGTTGACATAGGTATTTGCTTACAGCTTTTGCCAAA